>ML976986.1:0-82450 GCA_010015675.1 Byssothecium circinans
ATCGACGACGCTATTGAAGCCCTCCTCGACCCAGACGGCGCCGCGGCTGCTACTGAAGGCGATATTGATGATTATGAGAGGTGGAAGGCGCGCGAACCGAAGGCCAACAAGGACAGCTACGCTGCTGTTCACCCTATCAAATACTGGGTAGGCTTGCGTGATCGCTACCCTAACCTTGCCCGTATGGCTATTGATGTGCTCTCTATACCTGCTTCAAGCTGCGAGTGCGAGCGCATGTTCAGCGAGCTTGGCGACCTTCTTGAGCCCCGACGACGGCAGATCTCACCCCAGTTACTAGCTGCTATACAGTGCGTACGGCGGTGGTATAGGGCTGGTTTTGATGAGTGTAGTAGCATTGCCACAGCGACACCAACTGACGCTGAGATAGACGCTATGTACCAATTGTGGGATTGGGATCGCGAGAATGAGTAGTTAGTATAGGCAATCGATCTGTAAAACACCAAGCCAATCAAGCTTTTCAATCAAGCCTCAAGCTAATACTGCAATCAAGCCAATCAATCAAGCCTCTTAACACCATGTTCAAGCCTCAAGTCAAGCCGGAGGCTAAGGCTTGATCGGCTTGATTGTTGACAAGTCTGCTGCCAGCTGTGGAAATGACGTGTACCGAATATCAGTGGGCCAGGCTATGTCGGGAAAAAGCTTCTGGATACATGACATTACCCCTTGTATCTGGATTCTCAATGGTTTTCGAGGGGTGGGGGATGGAGAGGATGAGGTGGGTTGTGGATGCAAGGGTGAAGGTAAAGGTCAAGAGCCATCGAGCTCTCGAGATTGTTCCTTAATTGAGATCTTTGACAAAGGTGTGCTGAAGTCTGAATGTATGGAGAAGATACGCGAAAGAGCGATGGGATTCACATTTGAGTTGTTGACGCAGCCTTTCCACTTTAAGTTCGCGCCAAGTGCTGGAGGTTAAGCGCGTGACTTCCAGCCCAACAATGGCGCTTAGCATCGCTAGGCACCAGCCGCAAGCGCCAATCATGTGTCGAGAAGCGTCTCGGGCCTAGAGCATTCCGTGAAATGTTTGGTGAGACGGGGTAAAGTTCGTGGTCGGTTGACATGATACCTCTAATTGTCTTCGAAATCACTCTCGTTCCTTTCTTCAACGCTTCGGTTATAAGTGTGTTAATGGATATATGTATGGGTGTGTGATTGATTATGTTTGAAAGTGTTTGCATTGCTTAATTCAGTGAGCGACCAAATACAGACAACCAGTAAAGACAGAATCCATCCCGCCCAATACAATCTAGTCAATCTAAGAAATCCCCCGTTCCTCCAAGCCACAATTCAGTGAGCGACAACATACAGACAACCAGTCAAGACAGAATCCATCCCACCCAATACAATTTAGTCAATCTCCCGTTCCTCCAAGCCACAATTCAGTGAGCGACAAAATATAGACAACCAGTAAAGACAGAATCCATCTTGCTTAACACAGTCTAGTCAATCTAGGAAATCCCCGGTTCCTCCAAGCCACAATCGGAAGGATGATAGCATCGTCAATATCGCCAGTCGGAGGGAGGCGTCTAGCACGCCCACTCGCGGCAATTCCCGGAGTACGTAACTCCATCTCGATAATCTGGCAGGCATCTGCCCGGGTTGTTGCAGGGGTCAGTGATTTCGGAGAGGATGTGGCCGCACGCCCAATAGTTGGTAGTTATAATGCACATCTGCTCATTCGCCGTTAAATGAATGGTCTTCTCGTAACGGTGACTAAAACTTACTCTGCTGTTTGGAGACGAAGCGATTTCGGAATGTGTTCGTGTTCGAGAATTCGAGAAGTCAATGTAGAGTTTCAAAGCCGGTGTCGTTGAAAAGAATAATTGCGGTAAAGGTGGATGAACGATTTGGGAGGAACTCTTGAGGAAGTGAATATGGATTGCCAAAGCTGGAGTCTCTTGGTGCGAAAGAATAGATGTGTAGTGAGGGATGGCGCGGGTCTTTATACAGACGATTTTAAGCGCCTAGTTGGTTGGCCATGCGCATCCATTTTTCTTTGCCAGGAATTTTAGCTACTGCCTTGGAAGTACGCCTCATCCGTGGCTCTTTACTGAGAAAGAAGGTGGTATAAGGTGGTATAATATCAATGATTGCCGGTGCCGCAATCGCTTGGTCCAGCGTGCACACGATTTTCACCACGAGGACCAAGAAGAGTCAGGTATTTCTGTCAAGATGCGTGTGATAGTGAATCGTCTGACTTTAATCTTGCCTTAGGTATTAGCGGCATAGGCCAACTTTCTTCCCTAGATTATTCTCATCCTCTCAATGATTATTAGGCACTAGGAGGTGTACAGCCTCAGGGTCTAACAACGGCGTAGTCACATATTCCTTCTCTTAGCATCCAATCCTCGGAAATTCGGTCGATTTTGCTATTTCTCATACCTTCTCCAGTATCAATCTATTCGCCATTCAAAGTCACTTCTCCCTCGAGAATGAGGGCTCACTCAGCCACCCTGGTCACAGCCAGGTTCCATTCTCTTTGCCTTCATTTGGAACCTACACCTCTCAGGATGTTTGATATTGGCAAATTCTTTGCGTTTCTGCGACCACGTTGCCGCACGTAGGCAACAGAGAATTCTACCGAGGACTCGGTCGCCGTTCATCAACCTATCACCATTATTTTACCTACAAATGTTTCACCCCTTAGTTCATTTCGTTGGTGCGTGGGAGACTTGGAGATGATGAGTGTTGGGATGGAGGGGAGAAGTGGTATCAGGGGCATATTTGTTGGTTTACGGTCACGGATTTGGGAAGGAACTTGAATGTGTCGTTGTGAATGGACAAATTCCGACATGTGTCAAAAGTCTATAGAGTGTATGAACTAGCGAAAATGGTCGCATGACTTTTCGGCAATTTGTGCCCCAAAATCACTATGATCATCCCGTGGGCACACGCAGCATTGCCGACCAGGAGCTAGATTCACTGGATCTTAAACCATGAAGAGAAAATGCACGCCGAAAGATAAAAGCAATTCATGAATTTCAAAGTAGCGAGCGACACTAACACCCTGTAAACAAGCGCATAGCAATATATACAAAAGCCAAAAGTCAAAAAAGGAAACAATTCATCCCTTCCACATCCCATCCACATCCCTCCCCCTTTCAAAGCCTCGCAGAACTCCACACCAAAACTCTCCACCTAGCAGCCCTTGCAAGCAGCAGGCGGATTAGCACTAATATCCAAAGCAGCAGCAAAGCACGCAATATCAGCAACGATATTGACACCACCCTCGGCGGCGGCGGCGGCGCAGACAGCCGAAGCGGGGGCGAGGGCGATGACGCATTCTGTAAGGAGACAGTCAGTCAGTTGAGTGCTCACTGGTCTGCTATCGGCGAGGAAGAAGGCTACTACTTACTGACGTAGTTGCAGCCAGCGGCTACCTTGGCATCCATGGCTGTCTTAGCAGCGGCTTGGACTTCGGCGACGTTTGGGTCGCGGGAGATGAGGGCGGCGGCATTGTTGGTGTTGGCGGGAGAGGGAGAGGGAGCGGCCATGGCGGCGGCGGCGAAGAGGGCGGTGAAGATTGTGGAGGCGTGCATTTTGGATGTTGGGTGTGGGTTTGGTGTTTGGGATTGAAAGGGTTTGAAAAGATGGAGAAGATTGAAGTTTATAGAGTGTGTGAGTGTTGTTGTTGAAGGAGTTGGTTGATGTTGATGTTGAGTGTTGTGATGATGAGCTCTTTGGATGGTGAGGGAGGTCTTATTTATACGTTTTCTTGAGCTTTTTCGTGACGGTATCGTCTCTGGCTGTTGTTTAGTCGGAGATGTAGGGACTGGGGGAGACAGGGAGAAGATCATCACTTCCAAGACTCCGTCGTCGAAGATCTTCACGTCCTCTCCTGCTATCACGAGTCTGTGATACTATTCTCTAGCGTAGAGGGTCCGCTTTCACGAAGCCCTACTCTACCTCTGACACCACACAAGTCCTAGGAATAGTAGCACTAGTCTCGGACTTCATCTAAAGATGAGCGGAAAAACGAAGGTAGCACGAGAAGATAGACAAGGTAGCTACTCGAACAAGAAGCTGTGTAAGTACCAACGCGAGGCATTTCTCCCCAGCAACACCAAAACGTCAAGGGGAAACGAAAAAATAGACGAGACACCACCGGTGAACTAGCCCAAAAACAAGAAAGGAAGAAGAATACCAACAACGAGTAACCCTCAGAAGCACAAATACGAAATACGACACTCTCAAAATATCAAGTAAAACCGTGTCGGTGACTATCACCCAGCGCTCGAGCCACCATACTATACACAGCAGGGTCCCTCCTACCCCGGACCTTACCCCACATTCTTGCAAAGGTACACAAAAACCTTACGGCTTACACAGATCGTCCAAGATCGCCAAGGCTATTACCCCATCCCCTGCGGCTGAACAAGCAGCGACAAGCATTTTGCGTGCGGCTTATGCCCGATTGCCGTAGACACATGCATATGCTGTGGAGAGGGAGATCTGGAGTATGACGATGCGGCGCTGGGGCGTGTGCTTCTGAGGCTCGTGTAGCGGACTACGACGCCAATGATGTGAGTGCTGGGGAAGAAGATCGCTGTGTCAAGATACGAGAACTGCACTCGTCGGTGAAAGACGGATGTATTTAGGCGCTTTGGAGGGGCATGAGGAGAAAAGAATACGGGGGGATGATCAGTGCAAAGGGTTACACCTGGAGGGAATATGGGGCGATTATGGAAGGGATTGGTACGTAAGGGAGGAGAATATGATGGAAGAGGTGACATGGAGGCTGAAGGGGAGTTCGTGTTCCGAAACGGGCGGGATTGAGGTGTGCTGAGATGTGTTAAGCGGGATGAGAGATTCGCTGTTCGTTCAGTACGAAGAAAGACAACGGCACGTATTGTACTACGTCTACGTCATGATCTTCCTGCACTATTTTTCTACTCTTCGTGCACTTCGTGTTTCTTGGACCGAGTCTGATGCATGAGCTTAACTCGCAATGCCTTCCCATTTGGATGCATCAACAGCAGATTGATTCAGCACCAGGCAGCAACCGAAGGCTAGGATGGTGGCGATGCAGTGGAAAGGCGGCTGAGCCCTTTATACTTATGACTTTACTATATAACAACTACTCCTCGAGCCATTTTCTCAACGTCAGTCAGTTACTGTGCCGTTGTTAAAGATTTCAGACTTCGAACAGCACCAAAAACGGATCCCGAAAGAACACACCACTCCCACCCCCTTCATCCAGCCATTCTCACCCAACCCAAACACTTCCAATATCTACAACCAAAAATGCCCCCATCTCCTCGCCTCTCCAAAGCCCTCGGAGCCATCCTAGGCGTCCACACAGGCGACTCCCTCGGCGCAACCCTTGAATTCAGCTCCCACTCGGACATCTTCCAGGAATACCCCCACGGCCTCCGCGAGATCATCGGCGGCGGGCCCTTCGGCTGGCCCGCAGGCCACGCGACAGACGACACAGACCTAACCCGCGCTGTCCTCCTCGCCTACGTCTCGCGGTCCAAGGAAACCACAAACACCAAGAACACAGCCACCACAGGACCAATACCCTCGTCCTTCGACATCGCAACGTCTGCCGCGGAATTCTCCCTGAAGTGGTTGCATGGCGACTGGCCTGGCAGAGAGAAAGGGTCGAGCCCTGAAGATATCGGCAACGCGACGATGATGGGGTTGATGAGGTATGCGCAGACGCGGGATGTGAAAAATGCCGGTGCCGGCCAGGGTAACGCGGGGAATGGGAGTTTGATGCGGTGTATACCCACGGCGCTATTCACCAAGACGAGGGAAGACAGGGTGAGGGAGAGTATGCAGATTAGTGCTATTACGCATGATGATGGACGGTGTATGGTTTCTTGTGCCGTGTATAATGAGATCGTCGCTGCGTTACTTGAGGGGAAAACGGCGGAGGAGGCGGTGGAGATTGGGATTCAGGTGGCCAAGGAGCTGCAGAGTGAGAGCGTGGAAAGTGCTGTTAAGAAGGGGAAGGGGTTGAGTATTTTGGACTTGGCGAGGGATGGGCCGGGGAATGTGTTGCCGGATGGAACGTCGGGGTTTGTGCTGCAGAGCTTGACTGTGGGGGTTGCGGCGGTGCTGGATGCGAGATCTTTTGAGGAGGTGCTGGTGGATGTTGTGAGGTTGGGCGGGGACACGGATACGAACGGGGCGATTTCTGGGGGGCTTTTGGGCGCGAGGGAGGGCGTGGACGGGATCCCTGGGCGGTGGCTGGAGAAGTTGCAGTTTAGGCAGGAGTTTGAAGAGTACACGAGAGCGATGATGTAGGGCATATACTTGGGTCGTGGTCGCGTAGTGAGTGGGTTATTTTTGGTGAGTGTGTATAGCAGGCAAATTGGAATGCCAAAAAAGAAGACAACTTTGGTCCCGACTTGGTTCGAACAAGCGTCTCTCGCATTATCCGTCTTTACGCGTGGGCTGCCCATGCAGCAACGCGCCCGACACAACGCTGGCGCATACGGGACAAGTACAGTGCGAGCGTCTTAGACCACTGGACTACAGGACTGTCTGGGATGATATGATGGTTGATTGTGGGCTTACTGAATATATATACTCGCAGAAGCGGGGTTTACAATAGTATAATGTCAGAATACTAAAGAGATAATATCGTTTCAGTAGTTGCGTGGACACGTCATGGATCGCAATAGTGAAGGCAATCAGTCAGAGTGTCTCTGGCATGAACATGGAAGGAGCGATGTGAAAAGACTCACGTGATGCAAAAGTCATGGCTATAACATTAGACCAAACTGTCATACAAAATATCTTACCCACGACCAAAAACGCCAATGTAGCCTTTACTGCTTCACAGTCTGTCTTTCGTATTTTACGTTGGGGGAGCGGGACCCGCATTACTATCAGCGCCATTTCCACCTCCTGTCACACTTGCAACGAATTCTTGATATCTGAAAACCTCGCCCCTTCCTAGACCCTTGCCGCCTTTTCCAAATGCCCTCCTTCCGCTGAAACCATCTACTACCATATCAATCTCGCGCTCTGTCAGTTTTTGCTCTCCCGGCTCTGGTGCAGTGTGGAGCAGTGCATCCTTCAGTTCCCCAAGATCGATCTGGCCGTCGTCCTCATCATCGAATGCTTCGAATGCTGCATTCAGTTCGCTGGGATGTGACAGTCCTGACAGGAGGTCTGACAATGTGTTTAGGTACGTGGCTAAGTTGATCGATTGTGCACCATTGGGCAAGTACGAAGCTAGCGTGGAGGGCGTCGCGCTCAAGCCGAGTTGTGAAAGCATATCAGCCACATCTGCCGAGTTGACGCTCCCGCTATTATCGCGATCCAGAACACTGAAAGACTCGCGCATGCTGTGTAGTAGAGGCGCAGGGATCTTGGATAGCGCATCTGTCGAAGTACTTCGTGTAGCCAGTGCTGGACGTGCTGGACGCTCTGAGAGTCGTGGAATTGGTTGCTCAGCTATTCGCTCTGCAGGGCGTTCCGTTTCTGGTGGAGGGGTCCCTTTTGCGCCATCGAAGCGCGCCGCAATTGAGGCTGTAGATGGGCGCACTGTGCTCTGTGTAGACGATGAGACGTGTCTCGTGGGCGACTTGGGCACTTCGGGCGCGGTAGGTAATCCGCGCGTGCTCATCCATGGCGGTGGGTTCTGCGAGGCATTGCTCGTTGTGGAATTTCGCAGCGGCGTCAGCGAGGGCGTGGAGGGCTTCAGAGGCGAGCTTGTGGGGGTTGTTGGCTTCGCGGTCGAGGGCGAGTGCGTGAGAGGTGAGTTCGGGCGGCGGAAGGGCGACGTGCGCGGGCTGTTGAAGGAGAGCGGAGAGGGCTTGTAGGGGGTTGGGGTTGTCGACATGCTGGCTGTGCTTGTGTGCGGTCAAGCGTCGATGATGTCGTTGATGTTGCGTGGCGGTGTTGACAGTGAGGGCTGGCCCAGCAACCGAATGCAAACAGGCCAAACACGAACATTCGATGCACCGCCGCTCCACCCGCGCGTGTCAGCAGCCGGGACACTTGCCCGTTATCGATAGCGCGGACCCTGGTTCGTTTCGGGGTTCGAGCCTCGCTCCATTCCACTCTGCTCCCCACTGCGACGTTATGGGAGTCTTGATTCTCAGTGAGCCTTGATATTCCACGCAGTCGCCCGCCGGGAACCTATCGTTGGACTGAACTGAACCTCCTCGCCCCCTATTCTGTGTCACACGACCACCATTCTCCAGCGACAACTCTGGAGAATATCCCGAAGGGGCTGTCGAACCACTACTATCGGTCACGCCATGGTTGAGCTGTTCACTCTGAAGAATTTAACATAGACATGGCCGAAGTCATATCCCATAGGGCCAACGGGAGCGTCTCGGCGCAGCCCAGCCTCCAGCGCCAACCCTCCTTCTCCTCCTTCCCGTCCTCGCGATCGACGTCGGCCATATCCATCCGCAATGAGGGCAGTAAAAAGCCGCGGTCCCCAGCACCCCCCATGGTGCGCGAAGACAACGACTCGGCCGGCTCCTCACGCGACTCCTCGCTCTTTCCCGCCCATTCGAAGGCATTGCGATCAAGACTGCGGTCGCAATACCCTGCCGATTCTATCGAGAACCATGTCGAGTACATACTGGTCGCCTCGTTCGACATTGACCGCGGGTCGGTCATGGAACACCAATACCCGAGCGCTATCAGCGGAGATGATACCGTGCTGGCTGAGCTGATGTTGCCGGACCAGGCCCACGTTCGCAGTCAGGACTGGACCATATTCTTCCTGCACAAAGACACCACTTCCGAGGATGAAGAGCGGGAAGCCCGGAGAGAGTTGAGGCGCAAGCGAAGGCGGCGGAAGGATGGCGAAGAGGAGGGAGATGATACCACAGCTGGAGCTGAAGAGGATGGAACCTCCGAGGACGACTACACGGAGAGTGAAGATGATATGGATCCCGAGGGCCCTCCATTGGTATATGTGCTGAACCTGGTGAATACGAAGCAGGACAACACAGTGAAGAGGTACAGTCTCCATTTGTTCCAACAAAGGCTCCGTGTTGCTGACATAATACAGAGGCGCCATCGTCAAGGCCATGGCTATTTGCACAAGGCATCCTTTCCTACACATCTACAAGCCGCTCCTACTACTCGCTCTTGAAGAATACTTCCGAACGCCGGATCTAGATACCCTGGCAACTCTTTACAACGCTCTCAACGCCATGGACCTGTCCATGCTCCCCAAGCTCTCCCATCTGGAGACATTTGTCCTGCAAGCCAGTGATGCAAAAGACATGTTCATCGAGAAATTTGAGCACATGATACGACAGCGCAAGTATGAGGAAGCAGAGCGACTATCTCTTCCTTCAGCAGCATCGTCGTCCTCGGACCTGAAAAAGCAAAATTATGCGGTACCCCGTGATACCCACGAGTTCGAATCCAAAGTCCTCTACAACAGCATCCCTGTCCCTATCAAGATCCCTACAGCTCCGAGCCCCGAGACTGTCGGGGACTTCTCTCTCATCAAACTGATCCAAACTTTCTCCAATCCTCATACTACCCAGCCCCAACCATTTGCTCTCCATCCGCATCTTACCACAAGTGGTGCATATACCCACCCTATCATCGTCCTTGTCAATGCCCTTCTCACACAAAAACGCATCATCTTCATCGGCCACAATCGACCCTCTGGCGAAGTCGCCGAAGCCGTCCTCGCAGCCTGTGCGCTTGCTTCTGGTGGTATGCTACGCGGTTTCGTACGCCATGCTTTCCCTTATACCGACCTTACCAAAGTCGACGACCTTCTCAAAGTCCCCGGCTTCATTGCCGGAGTCACCAACCCCGCATTCTCATACAAGCCTGAATGGTGGGACTTGCTCTGCGATCTTCCGACTGGAAGAATGAAGATCAGCAACAAGATCGAATCAGCAAACATCACAGAAGGGCAATCCTTCTTCCAATCGCAAGGCATTCCCGTTGGGATGTTTCAGTCAGGACCCGACAGCAAAGCAGGTGCAGTCGACCCAACCGGCGACACACAATTCATGGAGTCACTGAACCAGTCCATCGCCAACCGCCACGGCGAAAACGCCATCCGCGCAAAATGGCGATCCTGGGTTCTAAAATTCACACGCATAGCCGCCGCCTTCGAAGAAACCGTCTACGGCGCATCAGCCCTCTACATCGGATCCCACGAGACCGATCAAGGCGCCTACGGCGTCTCAGGCCATGGCTTCGTCTGGCCCGACGAAGCCTCCAAACTGCGCGAACTCGCCGCCAACGTGCACCGCGTGGAAGGCTGGAGAAGCACAAGAAGTTACTTCAGCTTCGTGCAGGATCTCGCGAGACAGTGGGAGAGAAGACCAGTCCGAGGCATCGATCTCCACCACCAACACGACAAACTGCGCTGTCTGAAACTCACCCAAGAACAAAGCGCGGCAATCTACCTCGCCCTCGCGCGCTGCGTAGAAGAAGCAGGCACACCCACGACATCCACCTCGTCCCTCGACCTCGTCTCTCAAAGCTCCCAGTCGCAATCGCAATCCCTCACCATCGCCAACGATCCCGATCGCACCCCCGGCGAGCAGCTACAATACGACACGGTGCTGCAACTCCTCTGCGTCCTCCCCGAATCGAACTCCGGACTCTTCTACCTCAGTCTGGGGCTCTTTCATCCGAGGCAGGACGTTAGGATCGCGGTCGTGAGGTTGCTGGAGCGGATTATGGAGCATCCGGCGGGGAGGATTCATTGGGGGAGCTTGGGGAGGTTTGCTAAGTTGGCGTTTTTTAGGGTGAAGAGGGAGGATGGGGCGAGGGGGAAGGAGTGAGTTGGGTGAGGGGGTTGGTTGGAGAGGGGTGCGTCGGGGTGAGGTGGGTGAGGATGGGATTTGGAGCGGTGGGTATGGGGAGGAAGGGGTTATTTATCTAATGTGGGAGTGATCTGTTTAAATGATGATGGGACGAATAGAATAGGTTGTTATGAAGGAAATATGATGCTTTACAGTCCTGCTCGTCTTTTTTTCCCCTGCACTATTTGAGACTCTACTGGGCCATATTCACTCCACCCCTTCAATCATCGCTGCCCTCGCTCAGTATCATGTCTCACATCTTCATTCAAAGCATGTTACAACAACACAGTATCCACAATCTCAAACCTCAAGTCATTTACTTAGCTCGACGGGGTATCTACCCCACGCGCACTAGAATCCTCATTCATACTCGTACTCATACTCTACATACCATTATGACAAGTCCAAGTCTCCAAACATATATCATCACATATATCTACCTACCCCGAGCAACTCATCCTCATCACTGTCGTCCCCTCCAAGCCTCAAGCGCAGCAACACCAACCCCCACCGCAAGCAAAACCCCGTTAAACGCCGCCATCATATAAAACGGCGCACCAGGCCCCCTACTATCAAACAAAGCCCCTCCCGCCTTGGTAAGCAGCAGGATGCCAAAGCCACCTAGTAAGCTGTACGTCCCTGCAATCGCGCCCTTGAGATGGTTATGCGACTGTGGCACTGGCGAGATGGTATGCTGTGAGAAGTCATCGCGAGGGAGAAGAGGGGCGTCTTCTGATGTGGGGGTGGGTGCGGGACTGCGTGTCGGTGTGGCGCCGGCGGAAGGATCAGCATTGCTATAGTATATATTGTCTGTGCTATGGTGGCCAGAGGCTTCATCGTTGTTGATGCCGCGGCCCAGGAGAGCGAGGGAGCAGACAATGGCTCCAATTTGGCTTATGCCGAGCAGAGCTACGATAGCGAAGATACCTCCTGAGCCGTCTTCGCTCTTGGGGTCTGGACTAGCTAGCGATCCAAAGGCGGAGTAACCTGCGATACCAGCGGCCGCCGCGAGGAGGAGTGGGAGATTGTATTTCCGATAGCGGCCGGAAAGATAGCCGAAGATTGGGGCACAGAGGAGTGCGATTAGTTGGCTGATGCCGGTTAGCATGGCGGCGAGCTTGTATGCGTCGGCGCAGTTGCGTTTGATGTCTGCTGGGTCGGAGGGGTCTGCTGGGTGGCATCGGCCGGTTTTGAGAAAGTATGTGTTTGTGAATAGGGGAATGAATAGACTGATTGCGACAGAAGATGCTCGTGCGATGAAGCCTCCCACATATCCTAATCCGATGTTTGGCGAGCTGATCCCTAGCTTTATGCTCTCCCAGAACAGGTGTGGATAAGAAAGTAAACGTTCGCGCGAGGATGCGCTCTCAGCTGACTTCTGCTCCTCCCGGTAGATCAGTCGCCTCCACGTCTTCCCTTCTTCTCCTGGCAACTTTCGTAGCCCGAAGAAACAGCCTAGGGAGACGAGGATCGCGATCGCGCCCACCACGTAGAAAGCATCGCCTACGGCAGTCGCTGGACTCGCGCCTCCATTCTGGAACCTCGTTGGCAGAGGTAGGAAGATGAGAAGTGCGACTAGAGCTCCACATCCTGTGAACATCCCCACCAGGCCTGCAAGATGCGATGTCGAAACCACCGTATCCTTCTTCACCGGCGTGGTCTCATCGATTGGAGTACCATTCGAATGAAAGCGCGCAGGCGTAATGGTAAGTTCAGACGAGATAGAAGGCGTCATGGTATGCGAGGTGCCGTTTGCGCGTCGAGTCGGTGATCGCGGGTCCTCCACGATCTTGACCACCGTCATCGTAGGTAAGATAGCCGTGACCATCGTCGCTCTAAATCTCGAACGTCAGCCATGCGCATCCCATGTAGGTTCAAATATTCACTTCGACCGTGCGAACTTACGTCGCCGTAGCGCCAAAACTGAACAGCAACCTCGCGAGCAACAACTCAGGATACACCCTCCTCGCCGCCATAAACACCCATAAACTAACCCCCACAATCGCATATCCCAGCACCACCACCGTCCTAACTCCAATGCGATCACTCAGTAATCCCCACAGAGGGCACGCCACCAGCGCAACCAATTCGTCCGCAAACCCCAATGTGCCGACCGCATCGCCTACATTGTGCGACTGCCCGATGCGCTGGGTAATCACGAAGGAGATACTGCTGTTCAGGAAGACGAGGAAGGAAATGCTGAAGAGAGCGACACCGAAGAGGTAGGTAGCGATTTGGGTCCGCGTTGCAGTGAAGCCGAGCGCTGTAAACATGGTTGCGGGATAAACTGGCGGGAACGAGGGAATAAAATGGGCGAGGCTCGGAGAGCGTGCCAATTGCTTATTATGTTGGTGGCATTGAGCGGTGGATGGGGTTCTAGGCTGGTGTTTTGTTCATAGGTGAGGACGCGGGACGATGACGATGCGCGCACAGAGCAGGAATGTGGGAGCTTGGACGCCCGCCAGAGATGTCACGTGAAGATACATTCACCTCGGTGCTTTGGCTCGATGAGTGATTTCTCTAAATGAGGAATAAATGGTAGAAGCGAGATAGAAGGAATTTCAGACGATTAATAGATCGAGAATAATTTAAGGTCTAGGTCAACTTCGGTTTCGTAACGACAGTACAAATGTGTAAAGGTGGCAGGAGAAAGCAAAAGCCGCCCAGTAAAGCCCATTCGACGATGCTGCCGAAAGAAAGTTCAACGCCACCCCAACGCCAGCCCATGCATAGAGAAAAAGGTCACCAAACTGCGTCACCACGCCTAAAAGCAATACATCGACACTTTCCCTCAGACCTTGCTCCATCCATACTCTTTACCCTTCCCTTGTTGCTCACCCCAGTACTCCTTGCTCTCAGCATAGTCACCTTTCTCGCGGCCCTCATTAAATAGCTCGCGTACCCTCTCAGCACGTTTGTTGTCACGGGGCTTAAGTGTGAACTTGAACGGCAGTGGCTTAGCGATGAGTAGAGTGGAGAAGTCAAGGGTAGGATCAAGCTTTTCCGATGCCTTTCCTACCACGCTTGCGGGTTTCTGAACCTTCGCAGTGTCGATTGTGGCGGGCTGGCTTGACGTGTCTCCCCCAGTATTGAGCTCTTCTTGCGAGATCGAGGCTTTCTGATTGATGCCGATCGGTAGCTTCTCGATTTGCTCGGGATCAGTGACTACAGCTGGTTCAGATGGTAGGGAAGAGTCGTCGGTCTTCTTCTCCATTGTGAAAAGCCAGGCGATAGAACCAATGCCGATGAAAAGGTCCTCGTCCGCTACCGTTTGGCCTTGACATGTTCGTCTTCCGTATCCAAATTGTGTAGCGTTGATGATTGTCGGGTATTGTGTGAGGGGTTCTTGGTAGGTTGGGTAGCTGGGGTCGACCCACCGGAGAGGATTGAAGGTTTCGGGGTCAGGGAACATCTTTGGATCTCGTGCGATGGCCCTAGAAGATTGTTAGTCGTGGGGGTCGGAATACTAATTGCGTACTCAGGACCTACCATTCGAGTGCATGCATGACACTGCCTTTTGGAATGAAGTATCCATTGTACTCGTCGTCCTGAGTCACTTCGTGAGGAATGCCGGTGGGGACCGGTGGTCGCCAGCGAAGACACTCTCTGATGACTGCACGAAGGAAGGGAAGATTCGGTCTATCTTCAGAAACGGGGAGGCGGTCTCCGCATACACTGTCCAGCTCGTCTTGGAGCATCGTCAGGTACTTTGGGTAGTGAATCATAGCAAGACAGAACGTCTGCAACGGTGCGGCAATAGTGAGGGCGCCAGCGATCCCATGCATGCCAACAGCAAAGGCACCTTCAAGATCGTACTTGAATCCCCACTTGCTTCGGTTGTCGAGGAAATGCTGCATCCAAGATGGTGAAGCCTTCTTTTCCTGTATGTCGTTCTCGACCTGACCCTGCATAATTTCAAAGAACCTGCTTTCTGTCCTGGCACGTCTCCTCTCCCATGCCTTTGCGGGAGACAGCCAGTCGGGAAGTGACATGACGAAAGGAAGCTTGTTGCCAAGCGCACCAGTAGGACTGACACCGATGAGAAGTTCGCGAGCTCTTTGTTTGAGCTCATCGCTAGCTTCACTGTGGCCCCAGGCGAGACGGCAAGTGACGCGAGCGATGAACGACTCCAGAGCGTGATTGTAGCGGTCGGGCTGGTCCAAGAGCTCGACGAGCATGCGCTTGGCTTCTAGTTCGGGGTAGCGGTGGAACATGGCCTTCTCGGACTCGCGCATAATGACATTGGCGAACTTCCTCTGCCGTGCCCAGCCATCTGCTGTTCATTAGAGAGGACCATGAAAAATGTACCAGGGCGTTCTTACCATTCTTGCTCAAAAGAGGTAAATATTGAGCACTTGTTCGATTATCGCTGAGCAAAGCCGGAATATGAGGACGGTCAGAGTAGATGGCACCCTTCTTGGATAGAAGATCCCTTGCAATCTCGTCCGTAGATATCCAAACGTGGTTGGAGCCGGCTAGATTGACCTGATATATTGGGCCATACTCCTTACCCCAGTCCGCAAACTTAATGAAGCCATTTTTCTCCGGCACATCAGGAACCGAACCGATTACGGGGTAACCTATAATACTGTCAGTCACAGCCATTATAGGTGTCAACTGAGGCCAGGGTAGATGTGTTCATCATAGAACATGAAGTTACCATACCTTTGGGTCCGGGGAGCTTCTTCAAGCCACGTGGTACACGTGAACGACGAGATGATGCGATGACATTCCATATGATGTATAACACCAATGATAAGGCTGCAGCAGCGAGGGTAAGTCCCGCCATTGTGGTCAAAGACGCCTCGAAAAGTTCGAAAGTACGTTACGCAAAAACTAAAAGATGCGGTTGCTTTCACAGAAGCAAGAGGTGGCAGATACAGCAGACCTGCAAAAAACGGAGCACGACCTACATATACGGCCCCTGATGCCATGGCGTCACGCCAACATAGAACGCCACCTGCTTGTTCTCTGCTGCCCTAGGCGTGCTCCGACTAGGCAACCGATGCATGAAACTCTCCTACGCCCCTTCTCGTCCCGAGTCTTGGGCATGTCAAGAAGTCCAAGTGGGTTGCTAGCAACTGACACAAGACAGTCCATACTTTCGTTTACTGCATTTGCTCGCTTAAGCTCGATTCCGACTGGTGAGTATCAGGAGCTTTCTGCTAGAAGTCCAAGCCCTGTAGCTAGCGCGCGGGCGCGGGTATCCTTGCTCATCAAGATTCCGGTCCCGTTGCTAGCGGTGCAGATCGCGATCCCGACAGTATGTTTGAGGGCTGAGGTCAAGACCTTAGGGTACCATGGTAACTGCTGTACAGGAGGCAGGGACAGAGCCTAGCAATCCATTGACGCGGCCAAAGCGAAGAAGGAGTGAAATTCGTGCGGTATTGTCACTGGAGCCAGCGAGTTGCACCATCTGGTTAGTTAGATGTTTGACTTTGCAAAGGGACGCCGCTGTGTGAGGTTACGAGAGTTACGTGCTAGATGCCGCTAGTAGCGCTTCTAGGTTAGCGCCTCCGTTTTGCTAGTCCATGCTGACATGGCGTGTTTCCAGCCCAGAGAAGATCTCTGCGATACCCGCCGATGTGGCACTCATACGTCCGTGCCCATATAAAGCCTTCCATGGTGGAGAGCCGACGTCGAAACTCCGAAGCTCAACAGAAGCGAAAAAACCTTCTCGGTTCTTCCCCCCACTACCGCCCCCGTTGTGTGCACTACTGATGCTCCATGAGCTTTGTACGAGCAATGCGAGCCTGGCGAGCAACAAGTTGCATTTGCAGTCGTTCAAATAACTCCCATATCGGGAAGGTTTGAGGCTTCTCAGCAGCAATGTTTGGAAACAGCGCGACATGACTCAGTTGCCCAGCATCAGCTTGCGAACTATATCGTACCCTTTGTATCAGGCGAAAGCTGAGGCTGTCAAGTCAACAGTGTGAGGCTGTTGTTGCACAAAACGTCTCGGCGATAACCATGGCAATCCATGGTAACGTATCGCGGATCTGCTTATCCTGGATCCCAACACTTCCATGGCTTATTTCGATCAAGATCTCTTACATCTTTGCTATTGGCGCAGAAAGCGCATGGCATGGTTGCATGGTCAAGCCCTCTGCTCCCGCAATGATAGGCACCTGGTATCGTCAATTGGTGCTTACTATCAGCATATCACAGCATTTTGTCAAATATTCATGCCCCGTACTAATCCCATGCGCAACCACCTATTCGAGTGACTTTTAAATATATGACTGATTGCGTGAGTAAGCTCGACAAGATCACCTCTCAAAATCCACGACCAAATTAAGCCTTAAGAGCTAACATTTCTGCAGGAACAAGGTTTCCAGTTCCATGGCGTTGGCGTTTATGTGGCCGCTCAGGTTCCAGAATTGGACGCTTAAGAGTGGAGTTACCTCATATGAAGCGGATCCTCAGCACCGGAGATATGTTCGTATGTCCATGGCATGGCAATTTGTCAATGTTGGCTCACTAATTAAAAAGGCGAAGAATCAGGCAAAGATGCTAAGATGCTTGTAGAAAGTGATCATTTCTTCGAATCAACGCAGTATCAAGACCTGTTACATGAAGTAACAACGCGCAGACCATATTTCTGGCTCACTACTGGCATGTCGGACCGCTACACCGCTACCCAAACGTCTCGAACGTATCTCCTAAGCAAGGACTACTACTGCAAGGTTCACGAAATATCTCAGGTTGTACGTCTTTCGCCCAGTGAGCGATGCCGCGAAGTATCATGGTACAAACATGTGGGTACTCGCAATCTCAACAAAAAACACATACGGCCGTCGGAGCGTTTTCACACGCCAATTCTTCCACCGTACGAGGAGACGTTGGTGTCGAAACTCTCGGAACGATATCGAAGAGAGGGTACCTACAAAGTTGATTGAATGCAGCGAACACTGCCAACATATCGGGGCTCGGAACGCAAGACCTCCGTCCGCGCCAACCTCGCAGCCGCCGCTATAATTAGCGTTACAGAAAGTTTTCCTATTTTGACATTCAATGCGGAGAAGGAGCCGCAGCATTCCAAGGTTCCGCAAGCATCCACATAGAGCTAACCTCATCAGCTGCGCCATATCAACCAAAGCTCTCCTGGCCAAAAGTAGCTTGTCATCTCGGAAAAAGATTATTGGGTAGATCTCGGCGGATGCAATGACCTGCATGGCTCGCGACTGTCAGTCGAAAGGTCATGCACGATCGGCCTTTCGGTGCTCGTAGGCTCGGCATGTTACAATCATTGCCTTGATCACCCGTCCAGGATGAAGTTCTGGTTATACGCCGCAAGTGGTCGCATACTTACTGTCTCCACGTGCCAAAGTCTGACCACCGTTACGGCTCTCCACAAGCTGAACTATCTATGCGGCGATCGCGATCGCACAGCATGATGCGTCGTATTCTTATCTTCAGCCGGTGTTTAGTGCATACAACTGAAATCAGCTGTGGCGTAGCACAATCTATTTCACTAAAGATAAATCACTTGGAGGTCATAAGGTGGAATGTGAATCTATGGCCTCCGAAATTGTCAAAGGAACCAAATGAGTTTGCACGATCTCGGATTATACCAGTTTACTCACACACCAATTTTGACCTCACCAAAATCCATTTCCGTTCTCAGACCTGAGTACAGGCGAATTTAACCTGAGCCATTAGCAAGTATCCTAAGCTATGGCTAGTTGCGTCCAACCTGCTGTCTGATTGACGTATCATGTTAAACGGTTCTCTCCCTTTGAAACTTCATATCCATCGGCAAAGCAAAAAAAAAAAAAAAAACCTTGTAACGTCTCAAGACGTTGTCCCAGTTGCGACTGCCTCGTTGCAAGTCCTGGAAAGTTGTGAGTGCTTCACTCGAAGAGCAACGAAATGGTATACTAACAACATAGATTATAGAGCTTGTACATCATCTGAAAGAAACGATTAATGGAAACCATCCAGCTTCGCCCGTCCGCTCCTTCGTCCCTTCCAGACGATCAACCCCCGACTGCGAACAACCACGTCATCATCTTCAAGCACCTAGTATATCCAGACGAGTATGAACAAAATATACTTCTTCAATTGTATGCCTAGGACAAGCCGAATGGTGGGCTTCATGCCGGCACTGCCGTGTTGGCACGTACCCTCGTCGCGTGCAACGCGTGGAATGGATATTTGACCATTGAGCGGGACGGCCCGAGACTGGATTTGCTAGAAGACGACGTGTTACCTGCCGGGGAGCATTACTTCCACGTTCCGAGACCATCGACGACGCCGTCGACAACGTCGACAGCGCCGCCTGATGCCGGCGACCATTACAAATACCCCGTTTATCCTTCATTCCAACATTGGGCATTTCCTCATCGGCAGATACCAATACCATGGTGCGGCCAAATTGAGTCCGATACCCTTACTGGTGCAACAACGAACACGCCGTCTATATCTTCCGTCGGTGCAGCTGTGATTAACCGCGATAAATCTTGCGTCGTTTCCAAATATCGAGATTACATCGAACGTGCACATTTTGTCCGCGTAACGAGCTTGAGTGGTTCCGCAAAAATGGCATGAGATGGTATAATGCGCGGCTCGGCGTATCAGGCGATGTCCTCACTGATGACATAACAAACGCGCTTGCTATGCACGCCGATATCCATCGAGCTTTTGACGAATGCAGATTTGATCTCGGGAATTCATTGAGAAACCGCAACAAAAACGAGTTGACTTGCCTGTCTTGGCGATGTTTGGCCATCACAGGAGAGCCCTAGGGCCTGTCCTAGGGAAGTGCACGTGACCTCCACTTCACCCTATATATAAACCCTCTCCTCAGAGCTCTCAATTGCTCTTCGGTTCAATGAATACATCTTTAACCTTCTTCTGATCTCCCTTAAGCCTAGATTCGACAGTTCAAAGTGCCGAGTAGGCTAGAGACGTTTAATGTGTTAACAAGTGTTATAAATCTGCGGGGGATTTGGTGAGGTCCAGTGTTATTTCATTGACTGATTGGCGAAGATTGGATTTTGATCCAATTGCTGCTGATCTCTCCATCCGAATTCCGCTGGCAATAGTTTCGGCCTATGAATAGATGACATAACTTTAATTACATATAGCCGCCAAGACTGGTGATACTTGGCGTGGTGTTCCGTTTTTGGGCTGCGGCGGCGCCCGAAGCTGCACAATCTGAGCACAAAATGAGCTGGAAGACCTGAGCTGGAGGAGATCTAAGTTGGAAGACCGCCCCCTCTTCGAATGATTTCGGAGGGGAAGGCCCGGCGTTGAGACTACAGCGATGGGGTGTTTACGGCGGCTAACTAGGTATGTCTATGACGCGTAATATCATTAATATTCCGCCACCCCTCACGACACTCAGCCCCTCCCCCTTCCCCTTCGCTAGCCCCGTCCCTCTCCTAAAAACGGGGAAGACTGTACTCAATTCATGTGTCAACGTTACGGCGACGCTCCAGCCCATGGACATCCGAAATCAATTGGATTGAGATCCAATCCAGCAAAAATATCGGTTGGTTAGACAACACCGGTGAGGTCATAAGCTCTCAAAGATCGCGAAGGTTATGGCCGTGTTGGCAACTCCTAACGTCGATGCGCGTTTTTAGGATTGGTGCGAAGACATATCAAGAGGCATCAATTTTTTTTTAAACAAATTGAAGCTTGTAAGCTACAGGGACAGCCATGGATATCCATTGAAGCTACTTTGCCCTCATGATACAGCAGCAATTATCTCCGCGCTCCTCTTCAGCCTTACCGCCAAAGCCTTCGCCGTTTCGCCAAACCCATTATCCATAAGCTTCATCATCGGACTACCATAGGCAGCCGACGCCAACTTCCCACACAAAAACAGCGAGCCATTCCGGACCGCCAAATGCAGCACCGTATCATCTCTATTACTTTCCTGTTGGAGGATTGTCTTATGCGCCCCATTATTCAGCAGCAAACTCGTAATCATTCTTTCTCCGTTCCGCACCGCGTACTGCAGCGCCGTCTCCTTGTCCTCCGTGGCGATGTACGTCAGGGCTCGATGGCACACCAGAACCCGCAGGAGGTGCCAGTGGCGCTTCTGCGCGGCTTCGAATACGGCCGTGCGACCTTTTAGGGAAACGGCGTCGATGTTGACGTCCTTGTCGGCTATGAGCATTTGCATAATTTTCTCGTTGCCATTCCGTGCGGCTAGGATGATCGGTGTCCAGCCGTTGGATTCCTCATTCCTGTCGGTCTTCCGGTCGCGGAGGAGTCGTCGCACTTCGGAAATGTCCTCGCCGTATACGGCACTCCATAGACACCTAGAGCGGGAGAAAGAATCGTTAGTATGACATGGCGAAGAGGTTCCGAGGGTTTCGGAAAACTTTTTTTTACGCACTTGTATCCCATCTCGGTCCCAAATCTTCACGCTGTGTCCTAGCTAGTGGCTTGGTGTGTTTCGATTGCACGATTCAACTGCTCCGCAGGTGCCAGGGAGGATTCCAGGAGATTGATGTTTTGGCTCACTGTGGTATAGGCAAGAGGATTCGAGCAGAAAATTGTTGAGGATCGATGGAGGCGGCTGAACAGCTTTTCAGTGCATGCGCATATGATCATGTCCGCAGGTTCTATGAACATTCGGGACTGTACAATATTACGAGAGGCGTATCGCTGCCTGGTGGTTTTGTCCTACGTGGTCCGTTGGAGGCCAATCAAAACTCCCAATGCCTTCGAGAAAGTTCTCGTCGCTTCTTCCGGAAAACAAAGCTGCCTGAGGAAATTGTTGAGTATGTGGTCCTTCCCGTGGTTCACACTGAGTGGATGTCAGTCCTATGCTGGATGCAGGCTTCAGGTCGACTGACGCTTCCGGCGATATGACATGCTGGGAAACCAAGTTGGGAGCTGAACAGCCCGTCATTAGGCTGAAAACCCTTTCACCAGGCTGGACCCTCCTTCACCGGTCGCAGCAAAATTTGCTGAAAATAGGAAGCATTTCCCTTTCGACTAGATTACAACAACTACAACATTGATCTTGGTTTTCTTGCTTTGGGCGACCTTTCACAGCCCTCTTAGTCAGCCTTCCTTAACTGTTGGATAGCGGGTCCAAATGTCTTCCGCACCCCACACTCCGGCGGACTTTCTGGAAGGCAGCGGGCTATTGGACGATAAGCCAAGCACCTGGATCTTTAGCTTGTCCAAACCATACCAGTGTACGTGCGACCTCCCCAGATGGATGCTATGCCCATGTTACCCCTGGGACTGCGCGCTGTCGAGCTCACATTAGGTGTTAACATTGTGCCAGATGCCATACTTGCCCTCTTCGCCCTGTATGCGCCCTCGGCTATCGGACACGGACCCTCTTCGATCCTTACTTGCAACTGCTCTTGTTCGTCAGCATTGTCTTCGGCTCGCTCTTGGTTTCTACAACCAACCTCGCCGGCCCGCTTCGTTATGTATACCACAACTACAAATCTCTCATTCAGAAAGCCAATCCCCTCGTTTCCCTGGCTACCACGAAGGTGACGGCATGGGCACCACTGCCTTTCATCTTGCTCGCGATCCTGCCTTGGTTCCGCACCTGGTTCTTCATGGGCGTGATACCGCTCACCTGGCAGTTCGTCCGCGAAGACCATCGGCAGGCCGTCTGAGACATCAACAATTGCATCGACGAGTGCTGCGCAAAAGCCGAGAGAGCGACCAACAAGGCCCTAGCGGATGCTGCGGCCGCCGAGCAGTATAAACACGATCTGGAGCAGAACCTGAGGGCCACCGACTTATACAACAAATCCTCAGCGGCGTGGGCTACTCTCGACAACATTGAAAGTTCGGCTAAAAACTTTATGCAGATACCAACCGCACAGGGCACGCTGGCTGCCAGAGCTAAATCGGTCGCGGGCACAATCAATAGCGTCATGGCGGACGTAGCCCAAGCATTCGATGCTGCTCAAAAGGCACTCGGGTTCACCGGTAAGCTTCGAGATCAAGTGGCAGGTATCAAGGCAGCAGTCCTGGAGGGACGAATGACGGACGTCGCAAAAGCCATGAAAGATGCGGGTGTCAACTTGACGGCGGCCGAGAACCAGTCAGGCAAGGCGGCGACGGCAAAGCAGCATGCCAAAACTCATGCCCGAGACATCTATCTCGCCTGGCAAGTCATCTGCGAGGAGTATCGGCGAGCCATTGCGGAAACCACGCTCCAAACCGACGCCACCGCTTCAAAGGCCGTGGCTGCGGTGGCGAGCGCGCGCAACGACAAGGCTGCCGCAGAAGAGGACATGCTCCGCGCGCTTAAAGTCGCCGCCGCCGCATTGCGGGACGCCAAAGCAGGCCAACACTTGCGGGCAGCCGACTTCTTCGAGGCGCTTCCCGCGGCCTGAACGGAACTCGATATATTCGAAGAAGCCGTGGACGAAGTGACATCAACCGCGGAAACGGTTTTGACAAGTGTCGAGTCAGCAGCGACACCGCCTCTCCCGTCCCAGTTCAACATGGGCCAATTTCAAGATCGAGCCTTGGACGTGACTGGCGCTCTTGAAGACCTGAAAAACAACACGCGGAAGGTCAAGGAGATCTTTCTTACCTATCAGCCGGCGAGAGCCAGAATTGAAGAGACGCGCGCTGCACAGAAACTCTATGCGCAAAATGTGGCCCACCTCGCGGTTGAGGTGTCTAAAGAATCGAGAAATGCCGCTAATGCCGTATCTCGAGTAAATAAATTCGCACAAGACGTCGAAGCGCATGTTGCCGCAGCTCGGAAGACAGCGATCGAGGGAGATGTGACGAAAGCTATTGACGAAGCGAGGAAGGCGGAAACGGGGTCGGCAGGTGTGGTTGGTGCTGCGGACGAGGCTCGAAAGGCGAAAGAGAATGCGGAGGATCAGATACAGAGAATCGTGATGCTGGAGAGTGCTAATTGAGTACCATGTTACAACGGGGGTGCCTTCTTGGAGCCACGTGGTGACCATCACGTCAACTAGTCCTACCTACCACACCACGTGACCATACCAGGGAATAGCCTTATGTTATGAATGACTGCATATGAATTGAATGCAGGCCTGGTATTCCATTATCGGATTCTTCGAAAGCCTGCTCGAATCTGCGTGAGGACTTGTATATGCGCTCGACCCAATTGAGAATGTCTTCCAACTCCGGGTATTCGTCGCCACGCTCTGACATGAGACATTCGGAGTCTCTGTCCTAACGCGAAAATGGAGGGTGTTGGAC
Source organism: Byssothecium circinans (assembly GCA_010015675.1). Classification (NCBI taxonomy): domain Eukaryota; kingdom Fungi; phylum Ascomycota; class Dothideomycetes; order Pleosporales; family Massarinaceae; genus Byssothecium; species Byssothecium circinans. Next base: position 23,952 of record ML976986.1, read on the forward strand.
AGCTGAGCACCGAGAGCATGGAGAGAAAAGGATCAATTGTGCGTGGGAGCGGAGAAGCTCAGGAGACCAGACTATATAGGCGAGTGGCTGGGGCTAGACCAGATGGAGAGAACCGTGCAGAACAGTTCGGTATTGTATATCCGACAGAGGGATTTTGACTTCGGAGTATGGTGTTTTGCTTTACCTTTGAGGTTCCTTCCGCGGGCGGCCGTGCCTACTTTTTATGTAGTACTTAATACCATAACTACTACATGGATACAGCGTATGTAAAGTCACGGTGGGCCGAACGCAAACCAAGGCACCTGCACAGAAAGGCATCATTATGTTCGGGAGTGGTCCCTAGACCCCAGTGACTGTGCTCACCTCAAGCGAGGATATTTTATGAAAGTACCGCAATAATCCCTTTTATATGCTGATGCTGTAGTATTCAAGTCTCGTGCAGTGTACTTCTATGCTTTGAAAAATATGCTAGCCGCAAAACGGCTAGCGTCACCTCCGTGGTTCATTGCCACTTTCAAACTGAAAGGTTCCTCAAACCATAACTTCTGCAATCGAAGCGATCGCAAAGCACTCCGCTACAATGACTATCCCACCAAGCCTCTCCCGCGAGATCTCGCCCCCGCCACGGGCTCGCAAGCGGTGGAAGCCGTCAGAGCCTTTAGCTACAGCAAATCACGTCGCACCGCCAATTCCTGCCGAACCAACACTCGCCGCCGTCGAAGCGGGAAGAGCGAAACTCGAAGACCATCTGACCTATTTCCGGAAACACCTAGCTACAGCATGGAGAGAAACGCCCGAAGATCAACCCAGGATTTCTCTTGATGATTGGGCGAAGTTGTATGTGGAGAATCAGCATGAGCATGGAAATCATTTTGTGGTGCACCAACACAACCATCCGGTTTCTGGAGTCCACTGTAAGGATTAATCTCTCAGATAATGGACTCGATCTATGTGGAAGGCAATGCTGATTGCTTGCTCAGATGATTTACGTCTTCAGTTTTCTGCAACGAGTTCAATTTCTTTCGCACTACCCAAAGGTCTTCCCGGAAACCCGAATTCGAGGAGCTTAGGACGGCTGGCAGTTGAGACACGTGTACATAATCTTTGGGCAAGCCTCTTTGTTGGATAGATGGCACAAGTTCTTTCGCTAATTCATTGATAGAACCATCTCATCGAGACAGCATCTTCACGAACTGGGTCCCTCCTCATCTGGGATACAGGAACCTACAGCATTCTCCCCCGTAAAAGCGCCAACAAGCATCCCCCATCACCACAGACAACAGATGATGAAGGCTCGGATACTGAGCCAGATAACGGCGCTCCATATGCGAATGGTGTCACGGGTCAGCATGAAAACGAGAGGTTGGTTAAAGCGTTTCAAACGCACTACATACGCCTCCGGCTTCACGGTGCTCGCTTGCCCAAGAATTACACAGTAACTCTTCGCCTACCATCTGCTAACAGTTTCAACAAACAACCGCGTTCCAGCCGACTACGAAGGAAGAATGGTCGAGATTATAATAAAGCAGCACAGCAACACTTATCCACAGATTCTGAGCTTGAAGAAGAACTTCACGCAAGACCACAGCAAGGGGAAGAAGAAGTTGAAGAGATCGACACGGATGAAGAAGAGGACGCTCAAACACGGCTCGACAACGCCTACCCTGGCTCGACGAATAGCATAGGATCGGTCCATCAACGGCAGTGGTTCATGTTACTAGACCGTACGTCCAGTGGCCTTGTCCAAGGTCAAGTGTCCGGGCAATGGGTTTGTAGAGAAGAAAGGGAAGGCTTCCAACCTTTCTTTGTCCGGGGTAGGGACTACGAAAGGAGTATAGTTACGGGGCGCTTAGCCAAAGAAGTAGAGAGTGACGAGGGTGTTGAAGGATTCAAAGGACGAAGTGGATGGATGGGGATAATGCACTGACACACACCGCAGTCAGTAAAAAAGAAGTCGGAAGGATACAAAACCATGAAATTAAAATCAAGACACCAATCTAGAAATCCAACAGAAAGACCTGTCGTGCATCAGAACATCTCTCCCGCAAACTCCATCCTTCACTCCCCCACCTGTCTAGACCTCAACTGATACGCCGACTTCAACGGACCCTTCGGCATCGCAGCACTACCTTTCTTCTTCAACGCACTCTTCGGCGTAGAAACCGGCCCCTTCCTTCTCTTCGTCGGCGGCGCCTCCTGAGCTGCAAACCCAACTTTCCTCTTCGAAGACGTCGCTGGTGTTGCAGCCTTTCCTTTCCCCCTAGTAGCAGACACGCTCCTCCCGTATTCTCTATACGGATCGTCATCTTCCTCCTCCTCTGAATACGACTCCGAATCATCTTCGGAAGCAGATTCAAGATAAGCAGGATCAGCAACAACAGTGCGTTTCTGCTTCACTGGCAGTCCTGCAGCGGCGGCTACAGAAGAAGCGCGCGCCTTGACGGGAGATGGATTGGTCGGAAGTGGATTCTTACGAGGTCGACCAGGGCCCCTGCGTGGAGCAGCTGGGATCTTGACGATAGGATGCTTTAACGGTGTAGCAGCTCGGACAGAGGCGGGAGAACCTCGCGTCGCGACCTGCGTCTTAGAAGCACTTACAGATTGGGCGTTCGCGGCTTTCTGTTTGGGAGCTGCTTTGAGTGATCGGTTTGCCTTGTCCTTGGAATACTTTTCGAACAGGGCGGTGGTGTCGTAGGGCTCCATAGGAGGAAGGTCTTTGGCCTTCTTCGGTGTTGTTGTTGGTTTCGTCGACGAGCTTCGTTGAGTGGATGGGGTATCTTCTTTGGTAGGCTCGTTCTTTTTAGGGTTCTTCCTCATGCTCCAGGTTCTGATTGGCCCTGAGTCAGGTGCATTGCGTTTAGCTAGGACCGCGCTTCCGGTCTGCTTTGAGGCTTTGGATGGTGCATTTCCCGAGGTCTTTGGAGACTTCGCCTCGTTAGGAGCCTTCTTGGAAGTGGAAGTTGTTGGTCTCGCTTTCTGAGGTGCATCCTTTGATGTCTGTTGAGGTATGATGCCACCGAATAGATTGCCGACCCCTGAACTTTTTGATGTGCTTCCTTTGGTTGGAGTGCCAACTTTGGGGCTATTATGGTTTACGGTCCTAGACTCGCTGGATTCTGGCGTCTTTGGCCTGCTTGAGATGTCGGTGCTTTTGTTTTGCTTTCCAGCCGTGGACTGAGTCTTGCCTGTGTTTGAGGAACCAGCAGCTGAACGTGACCTGGAAGAACCGCTGGTGGAAGGAGAAGCTTGAATATAAATATTAGCTCGGTTCAATTGAGAAGGGCTCTGGGAACACTTACCTCCTTTATTGGCTGACGGAGCGACACGCTCATTGATGACTTGCTTCAAGAAAATGCGCGGAACATAACTTCTTTTGGCTAGTGTCCTAGCCTTTCCCTTTTCTTGGGGAATATGACCCTGATTGAATTTCGTAATCTCTTCCGCGAGAGATCCTGTCTGTTTGGCTCTTAGGCGCTCTCTCAATCCGGCATTTGCTGGAAGCTTGTATCGGGACCCAGAGTCGGTTTCCCGGGGATTGAGGGCAGTCGAAACCCAGTTATATGGAACATTGGTCATGATAGGCTGGTTCTGGTCGCCGGCCCTCTTCTTGGCAGATTCGATCAAGTCATAGTCTATCTTCTTGCTCTCCCAATCCTGCATGAAGAAATTCTCACCGAAAGGTAGGATTGCTAGGCCCACTTGGCGTTTTTCGGCAGTGTTGTTAGGCCCACCATACAAGTAACGTTTCTCGCGGATTTCTTCGGGTGGAGGCTCGGGTAAATGTCCTTCACTTTCAGAGCTTTCAGGTGTATGCCATTCAACTTCTTCATCCTCGCTATTTGAGGGAATTTCAATTGCGTTGTCGTTTCCAATCGCTCTCCTAGGGCCGTCGTTCATAACGGTTTCAACTGGAAGGTCTTCATTGCTGCCGGGAGGATCAGATTGAGCATGATCCGCAAAGTCCAACTCAGAATACGAATGGGATCTGTAAAGTGCCTGGGGAGGCAAGTCCTCCATGCTGACATCACTCTCCTCAAAGTCCACAGAACTTTCTTCCTGAGCAGCAGCTTGGAAGTCATGCTGGACCTCTCGGACCATCGAACGTAGTCGCCGGTACAAATTGGCGTCGAACATATAGTCCTCGTCACGGTATTGGTTTATGATGCCATCATCAATCTGTTGCACACGTTGGATGTAGAGCGCCGGATCGTCATCGCCTCCTTCATCGGCAAGATAGGTGATGGCTCTTCGGAGGCGGCTGTCGTTCAATTCGCGGTCTTCCGCGACATTATCGTCAGGTCCGACGTACACGGAGGCACGGTGGTTGCGACTCGCGGGAGGATAGCGTGATACCATTTCCGGAACGCTCGAAAAATTGGCGCTAGAATATGAGGGAGCTGTTTGATCGTTAGTGAATATTGAGACGCTCATAACTAGCATACTCACAAATAGTTCGCGCTTGAGCACACAAAACTCAACGATTGACAATGCTTCAGAGTGTTGAGATGATTGCGAAACCGAGCGGTGTACATCTGGGTTTTCTTTCTCCAGAACAAAGAAATGCCGGAATCGCGCATTACTTGAGCTTCCGCAAACGGACTGCACTGCAAAACAATTAACAAACGCATTTTGAGAGCGAACTCTTTGTTCACGAATTGATGCATTGGAGTCTGTAGTCGTTTCAACAGCAATGCGCATTGTCTGTTGCCCGAGTTTTGCGGATGCGGAGGTATGCTTGGCGAAAGTGGTGTTGTGTCACCATCCTCCACCGAGGCGCTTTCCAAGAAAGGCCTTAGGAGGAGAAGTGATTGCATTGTACGCGTTGCGTAGGCCCGCCTTCTGTAGTGGCCGTCTGGAACCATGATCTGTAACCCAGATAGGAACGTCCAAGAACTTGTCATCGTGCGGGCTTTCCGTTAACAGTTCGGGGCGGTTTTTGTCATAACCTCCAAAACCGGACTACCATATTTCTTCAGCGATAAATTGTATGGTCCAGCGATATATGACCAAAAACGACTAGGTGTGGGCTCATTCCGATTCCTGAGATTATGCACGAGGCTGGAAACCGGATTGCCCTGGTCCGCGAAGTTGATCGGTCGACAGTCTCGAGCAAGAGCTCCGATAAAGAGTCGGCAATGAAGCGAGCGATGTTTTGGTTGCCCAACGAAGGGAGGCTGTCGCCATTCCAGCCCAATTCCAATTTGGCTACAAGCGACCACAGGGGGAGATCAAGAAGCTGCTGCCAGCCATGGGCTGCCATATCGTTTGATACAGCGAAAGTAGTCGTGGAGGACTTTCATGCCGGCAGAACGTCAGCAAGGGGCGGAGCGTGTAGAGTCCACGACGTTAGGGCATCCACGCACCTGGATGGTCACACAATATAATTATGATTGGTTTTTCTGCGGGCTCGTCAGACGCGATGTCTAGTAGTGAGACTGATGCGGCTTCGTCTTACTCAACCCAAGCTCATGCGACGCTATCTTTGGACTTTTTCCATCTCCTGAGGTCGAGTCTCATTCGACAGTACCTAGCTGAAGGCTGACCTTGTTAAACATCGGATCCTTGCCGAGATTCCAGGAAGGAATGATCACACTTGGGGGCCAAATCCACATGTACAACTGCCTTATGGCACTCCGTACGGAGTATCGTGTCCACGTTGATGCGACCTGATTCCAAAGACAACCCGCAAAAGGTCGAAATGTGCAATCGTACATCTTGGTCTCGAAGGTCTCCTAAAAAAGCGTTGTTTGCTGGCATGCGGCTAAAACTGACGATGGAAAACGTCCGTGGTCGTTAGAGCCGATGCTGGGCGAGACCACTTCAAGGTTTCTTTCGTCCTTCCGTTTTCGAATACGAGAGCCTAACCAAATACAACGGCCATGACCTTCTCGCCCTATAGAAAGGATGGAAAGTTTCCAAGGGGGAGCAAAAGGCTTGAGAGCTGTGCGCAAAGCCCTCAATCGTCGGCGCCAACGTCCTCTCTAACCGCCTCATCACCGTACGCCAGATATCGCTGACATCTTATCGCCGCGATGCCCTTGAAGATGCAGCTTCCGTCCGATCTTCTCGTCTTCGTATTCCTGGCAGCGGCAGCATGCGCTCTGCCACAAGCTCAGTCGCGTACGCAGTACCAAAAGTGAAAGGGTGGAAAGCTCAGCTAACAGAATGGATAGCACCTGCCACCACGGCCAACGCTTCTGGCATCAGAACTACCATCCCGCCTACGTGGATACCCAGCACCACTGTGGGTGCACCTACCATTCACACTGAAAAACCACAGTCCAGCTTCGAAACCTCGACGTCTGCAGCGCATTTCGAATCGTCGCAAACCGGCTTCACCCCTCCGTCTACAGCCAGGGCGACGACCTTCTCGCCTTCCCTCATTTTCACTGCCCTGCCAACTGCGACGGGCTTTGATGACGATGCAAGCACACGGAGAACTCTCGGAGGGGTACAAAGCAAGAGCGACAACGTCGTGGTCACGAATGGGCCGAGCTTGATCGCAGTGGAGACCAAGGTGGCTACAACGAGAGCAGCTCAGCAACCAGGCGATGCACCCCAGCAACCAAGCGATGCTCCTCAGCAACCAGGCTATGCACCTGCGGCGGCATCTGCGACAGCATCTGCTCAACCCACATCGGGTGGTGACATCTTGACTGAGATCATCTCGCACATAGCACGTCCAGGTCTCCAGGGAACATCAGTCGCTCCTGCGACTGCTGCGAACTCCCAGCAGTTCCAGCAAGGCACAGGCAGCCTCTCTCCTGCTGCGAACTCCCAGCAGCCCCAGCAAGGCACAGGCGGCCTCTCTCCTGCTGCTACCGCCGTTCCCGGTTCGCAGCCCTCTATGGTGGTAGGAGGCTTTGTAGGAGGCTTGGTAACGCTAGGTCCTGCGACACTTACGCTCACGCCGGGCTTGTCAACAGTGGTCGGGACGGGAAGTGCAGCCACGCTGATTGCTATAACGACCGATGGCACCGGCAAAACGTTCATTCAGATCAGCTCCAGTGGCACTGCTGTTACAGCAACAATAACCAACGTTCCCACTACGTCGACTGTATCTGGGACCGGTTTTGACGCGTCACTGACTGGAAATGCTCGGCCCGGGTCGTTTAGTGCAGCTCCGACAAGTAGTAAACGTGGAGCTGCGGAGAGACGAGTGGCCACAGATTGGTGGACAAGTGCAGTTTTGGGTATCGTAGGACTTGGGGTGGCACTTTGAATTCTTTATCGACGTCATAATAAACGTGGTTATGTATGCGGCATCCTACTTAATTCGAGAGTCCTCGCGACTTGCATGCGCACCGGGCGACACGAGTGCACGTGATGTCGCGCTAGCTTTGAACCTTATCCATATCCAAAGGTCCGCGTCCTTGGGCTACGAACCACCGCCCTCACTCTCCGTGCGTCCAATGCACACAAATCCTCAACACGAAAGCCAACGCGAAAATACCCGAGAAGCTTCACGACATCCAAAACCACTCGCCACACGAGCCCGCGTCATGTCCACTCAATCGTCCGAGCGCATCAACACCAACAAAGCTTCCCAAGCCGCAGGATATCGGCACTTCAAACACTTCTTGGAGTGCTACGGTCTGCGAATCTGGAATATGGACGATGTGGAGGAGGGCAAGCAGATCTTGAGGGGAATGGGGTATAACGTCTCATAGATGTGGATGCGCGATGGCGGGGACAAGTACTAGAATCTGGTACGTTCACTCAAAACAGGGAAGATTTTGCTCATTGCTACCCTAGTAATGTACAGCCACAAGGAAATATCATCGTTCATCCATCTAAATCTAGCGTCTATACCATGGTCTTCTACTTCCATCCAATCTATGCCATCTTCATTTCTAGCGTTCACCTCACTAACAAACTACGTCAAACCCCCTCTCATCCATCCCCCCAGTTCGACATCTACTCAGGCAACCGCAAACTTACTCCTCATTCTCAACAACTTCCCCCATTTCCACAGCGCCAAAATACCCACACAGCACAGCACCGTCAACCCCCCTAACAGGCTAACCCCACCATCAACTCCAATACCCTCAAACATTGGCCTTCCCACCAGCACCGCAGCTACCGCAAAGAGACTCCTCGCTAACCCGTTCGCTGCAAAGATGCTCGCCGCATATCTCGGGTAGATGTTGGGTATGTACATGAAGATAGCTTGTGCGACGAAGTAAATGCCCATGGTTATCATGCCGAGACCAATCGTTGGCGCAATCCAATGCGTGGATGGACGGGCGCTCCAAGCGTAGATGAAGAGACCGGCGGGAATAAGCGGCGAGAAGATGAGGCCTGGTAGAAGATGGTTCTCGAGTTCGCCGAAAGTGGAATTGGTGAGACGTGGGAGGACACGGTAGTGGAGGTAGGCGCATTGGAGGGTGAATGCTAACAAGCAGGACGGGATGGCTGCGAGGAAGATAAGGCCTGTTGAAGTCGCGTTGAAGTGGTAGAAGACGGGGTAGACGAGGGGGAAAGACTGGTCAACGCCTTAGTAAGTGCCTTCTCTTAAAAACTGGTTGATCAAATAGACTTACCTCGAAGAACGAATAGAAGATGCCGTACAAAAGCCCCAAATATAATGTCGTAAAAAGCAACGCAGGGTCCCTCACATTCATCTCCCACGGCTTAACGAATGCATCCCATAGCATCGGACCCAACTTGAGATTTTTCTGCTTCATCTCTGCATCACTCATCAACTCCTGGTTCCCCGTCTCTTCCCTCCGACGCTTCGCCTCATAGTATAATATCGTCGGAGCACTCGTCTCCGGAATGAGTGTAATCATCATTAGATAGATCGGCGCGCTAATGATCAGCAGCTCCCAGCTGCTAAACCGCCATCCGAGGCGCTCGACCGCATAGCTACTAATTGTAGGGCCACAGGCAGGACCCATGGTGGCGACGATGGCCCATAAGGCGATGGCGAAGGGGAACTGTGGTGGGTGCCAGATATCGCCGAAGGAGGCACCTGTTGTAGCCAGGCAAGGCGAGCACATGAAGCCAAGAAGGAAGCGAAGGATCATGAGGCCTGGGTAGTTGTTTACAAGCGCAGTTGGGATACAGAGGATGACGAAGAGGAATCCTGAAATGAAGTAAGGCGGGTTGCGACCGATGGCCGGGATTTCGCTGAGAGGGGAGAAGACGAGGGAGCCGAGACCGTAACCCTGGCTCCTATGTGAGTGCCTTGTTACGAGAATGAAGGGGGATACTGACGAGAACATAGAGCGCAAGCCCGAGGGCGCCTTCAACATGGCTAAGTCCGAATATCTCAACGACTTGTTCCTGACTTGATGTATAGATCGACGAGCCGACGTAAACGGCGAAGGTCCATGTGCTGGTCAGTCAATTAGCAACTGCTTCCCACCATCTTCTTCTCCACAACGACTCACCATAATATCGCCGTCACCAAAACCTTCTGCCAAGCCGGCCAGTTTTGCGGATTCGAAGGGTCATCGGCACCATTCCACGTTACCAGATGGTCCACCGATATTTTTCCCTCGAGCGGAGCTTCCGTCACATCATCCGTCGAAGAGCTCAGGGAGAGACTCTTATCTTTCTGCCGCGAGAATGATAAACTACCGTATCGGCAGTAGTGGAGGATAGAGCCGAGCGAAGAGTGTTTAAAAAGGTACGCCATCGCGAAAGGGGCAAGGTGAAAAAGGGCCTATGCAATGAGCGCTGGCAAAAGTAGGAATTGAGAAGAGCGGAAAGACAATATCAACTTGTTTGAACAGCATAAAAGGCCCGTCTGACCTTCTTATATCCCATCCAACATAACTGTACATAACACCGCAACCTCTATGATAAAAGCCCTTCTGCCTAGCCGTATCACTGGTTTGTCATCGGGGTTTGCGGAGCCGGAGAGTTGTATCTCAGCCTTCTACACAAGAAACCGTGAACATAACGTTAAGCGTAATCGACGCTGACGCCTTACTCTTTTTGGCACGCCAGAAACTTGCGACATGGCTCAGTAAGCGGAAGCGGAGTCAGCAACCTAACGCCAACTAACATCTCATTCGCCGGACGGTATAGATTGTACTAAAGAACGTCGTGAAGACAGCGCTGGATTGGATACAGCGCGCGATGAGCTGACAAAGAATGCGAAGGTGGGATATGCCAAGGATGGCGAGTGAGGTACTGTCATCGCATCTGCATCACCGTCAGCGATGCTATCATCGAAGTACGGACGAAAATTGCGGAAGAAGGACGGGGAGGGGGACTTTATGCTGAGGCAGGGAGAAGGGCGTTGGGGTGTTGATGTCGTGGGTATGTAACTCGATCAGTGGTAGGCGGAGTTTAGGGTTGATCCGCGGAGGAACGCAGGGTGCGGAGTCGGAGTGAAGCGGTGATAAAGCTGGATCATTGAAAATGGCTGATAATTGTCTTCCTTTTTCAACGTTCAGCCGTCTGTCTGACCGGTGAAATGCTTACTTTATTGCTTTAAGATGTCGAACTTTAAGCGTTCTGGAAGAATGGCGATAAATTCGCGAGTTTAATTTGTATTCTTAAGCTTCTAAGCTTCTCATAGACAGAGGTACTATGTATTTTCATGCGACGTCAAGAAATAGGCTCCAATCGACGGGTTTTCTAAGATTGGGAGCATTTTCGAACCGATGTTATTAAAATCGGTTCTGTACTCTAGGCACGATTTTACTCAACGCCTGTAGCGGACCCACGGTAATGCTACTATCACCCGTAGATTTTCGCGGTAGACAAAAAAGTCCTTATGGAAGGCGTTAGAGAGAATTCTTCTTGTTAGCGAGTTATTTTAACGCTGCTGTTATGTTTAGTCACCCCCCTGAAGATCGAATTGGATCACAGCTGCTGTTGCTGAAACGGATAGTCTAGGCAAACAGTGTTATGTCCTGACCTCGGATGGATTTGTTGGATGTTAAGTATGTGGCAGGCGATATTTTGAAGTGGGGAACACAACTGGCATCGCTGACTAGCGGCCTTTGATCGGATAGAAGACAGTGTGGGTCAGCAGCCTTTGAGGTTGAGTGGCCAAGGGCGTTGTGGAAAATGTTGAGGCAGCTGTTGATATAGCGAAGTGGGAGAAGAAGTAGAGGGCCTAAAACAGATTTTCTCTTTAGAATAGGCTGGTTAGAGTGTAGAAGCTACAGCACAATAATTTCATCCGATATCCCTTAGGAGCATCTGCATCATAAGCAGTATTCATAGTTTGGGACGGGTAAACGAAGGATTTAATTTGGTTAGATCACTAATGAGCATGTTTTTCATGTCGTGTAGTTGGCCCCGTTCATGCGTACCATTTGTGCCAAGCTCCTGCAGCTTCTCTCGATTAGTTTTAAAGGCGGTAGTTGGGCAATCTACAACAGGGTTTCGTAAGCTAGATTCATTTCATTGGGCACCACCCTAAGCAATATGCGATGCGCTTTAGGGGTTATTAGAATTCAGGTTAGATAGGATTAGGGCTAGGGATACAGTCCCTCCCGCCCTGGCTCGGGTGCAAAGAGTATGTTACACGGACGCTTTTTGGGTGACAAATGGGCCACTTTTGCATTGTCGGTGCCTAACTTAGTGCCTGCTATGTATTGACACTGACCGTATCGTCCAATTAGCCATTCACCCTTGTACAGATTTACCGCTAGCGGAAACTACGCACCCGAGCCGGGGTTGGACTGTGTAGAGAAAATAGGGTTCAGGGCTTAGTTATGGTGTCCCCTATTGCTGAGTGTGGTGCTCTTTACTGCCTGCCACTTCACGGAAGGATAATTTAGCCGGTACTCAGTGTGCGCACATATTTGCTACCGTGACTTCAAATCAATCGCAAGATCAACTATCCCAAAACCTCCATCCTGTTATTAAAGGCGTCTGCGGGGAAGGTTCCGGTGCTCCCGATGGGGTTCATATATGCAAGTATCCTACCTAGGTATGATCACCATGAGTCAAGTTATGCGCAGCTGTAGTTAGTGCGTGTGCTATTACTCTTTAAACCTCTATGGAAACCCCTGGCTTATACAAAGCTTCTAATAAATGGGGTGATCGTATCGGCTTGCCCCATACCTACATATAACACCATCGGGCCTTTGCCTTCCGCCCCGTTCAGAGTTTCCGACAGCCGATGGACCTCGTACGATGTTGACAGAAGAGTATAGACCTTATAACAAGGTGAAGTGCGCAGTGTAACACTGTAGTTATCCCTCTCTACACCAGGCGACAGCAGATTGACTTTGTCTATCTCTTCTTTTGCTAGTATGGAAGTCAACACCATGGATAACACTTCGCTACGTATCCTAGCATTACGGAACTGGCCTTTGTTTCTGTTCTTAATATGCTTCGCGGTATGCACTCAGATCTGTTACTGGCATTCAGTTTACTAATGAATAGCCCGTATTTTCATTCGTGGTTACCGCACCCTACAACGTCTATTTCCATCCTCTTAAGAAATGTGAGTAATGGTGTTCATAATACCCTGGAGCTTGTTCTAAGGGTTTCTGGAGTACTCTATCAGTTGTAAATTTGCATTTCATGCCCAACAAGCATATGCTGAGAATCAACTTCCCACAGATCCCGGTCCTAAATTCGCCGCCGCAACCAACCTCCTCCTCTACAAGAAAGTCAATGGCCACGAGCTGAACTGGACACATGCCATGCATGAAAAATATGGCGAGGTGGTCCGCGTGGGACCCAACAAGCTTAGCTATATCAGCGCACAAGCTTGGAAAGACATCAATGGCCATCGTACTAATGGCAGGCCTGAGATCCCCAAGGACCCAAGGTTCTATTTTCCCACGTTGAATGGCGAGCACTCTCTGCTCACCATTCTCGATGCACATACACACGGACAGGTCCGCAAGATATTCACCAACGCATTCAGCGACAAGGCTTTGAGGCTCCAGGAGCCTCTGATCAAGACATATGTGAATCAGCTTGTTGGGAACATGAAACAAAAACTTTCTGCTAACAGCGAAATTCCTTTCTCTATGGAAAAGATGTACAATTTCACCACCTTCGATGTGATGGGGGATCTTACATTTGGAAAACCGCCGGGCCTCCTCAATCAATCCAAATACACACCGTGGGTCGATACGGCTATCGCACAGATTCGCGCGGATGCGGTCCTCACCTCCATAGCCCAGTATCCATGGTTAATGAAGCTTGCTCAATGGCTTATGCCCAAGAAGATGAATGACAAGCGGCGCGAACACTTCGAGCACTCTGCTCACCGCGTTGATAAACGGCTAGCGCAGGACACCGGCGAGAACAAGCCAGACATCTGGAGCCTTGTGCTCGAGAAAGGGATGGATCAGCTGTCTCTTCCCAAGATACACGCCAATGCAGCGCTTTTTATGGTCGCCGGCACCGAGACGACTGCAACGCTGCTCAGTGGCCTAACCTTTTACCTCCTGAAGAACCCTACCAAGCACCAGAAGTTGATTGACGAGGTGGCGCGAAGAAGAACTTAATATGGAAACGCTTGCTAGGCTGCCCTATCTCAACGCCTGCATCGAAGAAGGCCTTCGCGTCTACGCCCCATTCCCCAACGGTCTTCCTCGCCAGACTCCCCAAGGTGGAACCGTCATTTGTGGGGATTGGGTGCCGGAAAAGGTACGTCCTTCCACAACATGCAGGAACGTTGTTGTCACACAAATTCTGATTTGCATCCCAGACCGGCGTCTACGTCTCACCGGGCGCCGCGTTCTGGTCATCTCTTAATTTCAAGGATCCAGACTCCTTTATCCCAGAGCGATGGCTACCTGGTACTGGATACGATAGTGATAAGAAAGACGTGATGCAGCCGTTCTCTTTCGGTCCGCGAAACTGCATTGGAAAGAAGTACGTGTGCGCCAATTATTGCAGATATTGTTCCCGAGGCTGACTTCAAACGCGTAGTCTTGCGTATCACGAAGCGCGCGTTATTCTGGCATCTGTATTGTGGCACTTTGATCTGGAACTGAATCCGTTGAGCGCACATTGGGCAAACCAGAAGACGTACATAGCTCGGGAAAAGCGTAACCTCCTGGTAAATGTTAGGTTGAGGCAGCATACAGGTTGAGAGTGCCTATTCTGATCAGCTGCTGGGCGTGTGGTATCTTCGAACTTCACGCTTGGGGAGGCATATCCGGCATAGGTTTGGCGAAGTGTATTTCCTGTTTAATGGAATTCTTGGATTTTGTCCAGCGTAACGTCATCTTTGCAGGTTCGGATTCAAAGCGTTAGGAACCTCTGCCTGCTATGAATCGTGTCAACTAAAGCGTATTCGATAGTTACCCATGTCTCTTCCATCTTATGAATGACTTCAAATGCTGAACGAACCGGTAAACCACGATGGCTCCCTGTTTCCGAGGAGCAAGTGCATCGATTTTAGAATTGCATCCCTTTTCGTACTGTAGGAGGCAGTATTGATGCTGATGGAGTAATGAGGTGAGCGATGACGGGAATGCAGGTGATGGGGTCGAATGTGCTAACAACGTGAAGCAAAGGATGCATGATGGTCGAAAGGTCTTCTGGGCGGTATTTCTTGTTCAGTGACGTTTTCGGTGTGCTTTCCTAGCAACGACACGCTTCCTCCTTGGTGCATCGCTACTTCAGTCTTTGATCGAAAGAGCAGCTAGTTATGCTAGCACACCCAGCCAGCACCTCAACAATACGGGCAGGTGGTAGGAGCACCCCGATAGCAGCTAAATAATACTACTGAGGGTTTTTAGGGTTCGGAATATATAGGATTAGGTTGTGGAATCTGGGAAAATAGGGTTCGGGTAGGATTTTTAGTACTAGGGTTTCGCTGCCCATTTACCAAAAGTGAACAAGGGCGAAAAGCCTCACCAATCGAATCCTCGAGCTCGCTCCCGTCTGTGACGTCGGCTCTCACCCTGCTCTTTTGGCCCCAACAATGTTTCCACCTCCGAAAACTCTCGTCCCAGCACATCTCAAATTCCAAGCACAGGATCCTTGACCAGTCCTGCTCAAGCTTCGCGCGGCATTCTTGGCTCTCATGCAGTCTCCAAACCGAACGCTGCGACGTGATTTTTGAAGCTCCGCGATGGCCTGGTCCCCCTGTCCGCTCGCACAGTGCCATCACACACTACTCCACATCAATGCGTGCGGGAAAGGGTCTCATATGATATGGTTGCAGTCGAGTTGCACAGAATGCCTTCCCCGACAGGCGGAACGGTTTTCAAAGTCCGTGATGACATGTCTGACAGTCTGACTCTCTAGGCACAAAGTTTCCGTCACGTGGGATGGACCTGTCAATTCTGAAACTTCGAACAGAACAATCAGGTCAATTGGGCAAGATCGGCAGCTTCCGGTGATTGCCCCCGACCCACGAGAGGGTTGCCTGAGCGGACAATTGGACGGCACACGGTGGATCGCGAAACTCGAAAAGTCATGATGGCGAGCATGCCGGCGAGTTTTGTTCTCACGTCGTCGAGTCTCCACACAATAGGAACGTTTCGCGTGCCGATCACACGCCAGACCCTTCATTTGTCACTATTCGTTTTCTCTTGCCTCACGGTTTGAGTTGCGAGATGCGATGAAGATGATCCGAATAGCACCCACGGGCTACAATGAACAGCAGCACCCAACAATGAATCGCTTTCGCTAAGCCAACATTTAGAGCGTCAGCTAATCGCGAATATCAAATATCGCGCAACTGAGGCTGGCTGGTCGTTGATTAAAAAAGCCTCGAGAATACATAGCGCCTCCGTGCTAGGTGCCACAGCATAACCGCGCTCTTTAACATAAGTGTGACACAGCCCTCATCGCCCCACCACCACATAGGGTGAACGCCGGCTATGTCTTTCGGGCGACAAACCTTAACCTAGTCTATAGCGTGATGGTGCAGCTCTGGATGCTCTGGATTGGATTGATCGCCATGAGTCCGCGGCGAGCGGTCAGATACATATGCATCGATATGGCGAACCTTCTTTCGGACGATAATCGACCTGAACAACTTTGTTTTTCGAATAAGATTATCGACCAAACATCGCATCACGACATCCAGCCTCAAACCTTCTCATCGAGTAGACGCTTGCAAAATCAAAGGTTAGGCTCTTTTCTTGTTTTCATGACTCTCTTCCACAGCGCTCCCCCTCTCATGATTATTTTTATTCCCTGCTGCTGTATTCCCTACCGCAAATCCCATCTTCGGACTTCGAAAATCCCCCATAACTGAAGCAATGCGGCACTCCCATGCTCACTCGGACTAAATTTGCTAACTCAGCCCCCATTTAGCTTCCCAGCCAATCACAGCCACCAAGGAGGTTACGGGCCAATCCTACACAGACATTAGCACACGGTCTCTCAGCTGGCACTCCAACAAACAAACTTCTTGGCTCCGAAGGAGGCGTAGGGTGCTGCTACCACTCTATATAGCGGCCGAGTAATCCTGCGCTCGGTTGGCGCTGCTCATACATGCATATATAGCTCTCCTACGGTTTCCGAAAGGAGTTTTCGACAACGGGTTTCCTGACGTTCATCACTCATTACGATAACTTCGCCGCGAGAATCGCCCAAGTCGCTACCGTCTATATAGCATCTCCGTGTTCGCTGCCGCGCTTCAAATCGTTCTGGACCCCGATTACCTTCGGATACACTTAGCTACAACTTCGAAAGAACGGTCCCGCTCCCCGCCGCGTGAAGTCGTACCACCAGTCGAATGCTACGTTCCTTGGCCTATTACACTTTCGATAATTGAGCACCAGCCGTCATATACCCATATAATAGCTTAGAAGGAAACCTCGCCCTCTGATCCGATCTCCTCACACATTCTCGCAGACCGCAGACCACATACCGACCCCTCAAAATGGTTTCCAAAACAATAATATCCACCCTCGCACTGACCTCCACCATCACCACCACATACGCCCTCCCCTCAAGAACGCACTGCCGCTGCACAATCATCGACGCCTCCAAACCTAACGGCTTCATCTCGCAAAACCCGGAACGAATCACCCCGCCCTCAAACTCACCCTACCGCTCCCCACCCATCAAAAACGCACCTCCCCATTCACAAACGGACGTCTGCCTAACCCTCGGCCCCGAACTCGAAAACTTCCGCCACACAAACCCAAAAGCATACTCCGACTTCCTCTCCCACTCCGCCTCGACAGAAGTCTGGGTCGATCCAACGTCATCACCCTCTCAAACATCCACGCACTCGACCCCAACGGCACAAGAAACCCCGCTCTCCACCACAGTCCTCCTACGACTAGCAGCGCAAAGAGGTCTGCAGGGCCTCGGCGTCGTGCTCCCCAGTTCGCCGACGCAGCGCCCGCAGCAGCGAATCGTGTGCAGGGCAGAGCATGTGCAGAGTTATACGACGTATCAGGATAGCATGTATACGCTCCTAGCGCTGCAGATTATCGTGGCTTTTGCGGTGTTGGCTTGTGTGGTTGAGGGGGTGGTGTTGACGGTGCGGTGGTAAGTTCTTTTTTTTTCCGTCTCTTCTAATTTGGGCTGTGCTAATGGGATGATATTAGGTTCCGTGACGATGGCCCAGAGACTGCGGAAACTCACAGTCTGTCAACGAGAACGGCGCTCCGTCTCTCGGGCGACGAGAAACTGCTCCGCGCTTTTCCCTCCGATGAACCTATCTTCAGCCCCGGAGCCGATAAGAAGTTCCGTTCTTACCGAGCTACGGCATGGCATCCAAGCCCCGTGACGAACGAGAAGCGAGTTTTCGAAGCATGGGTCGATGAGGACGACGAGATGAACAGGCCCGTGATGTAAAAATGTGTGCAAGATCTTTTTTGTCAGCGTCGCATTAGCGTGGGGAAGGGAGCTGGGGGAAGGGGGGTTTTACTCCGGTTTGGAAATTTTGGGAAACTAAGAAGGGGCGATTTAAACCCCCTTGACATTCTTTGTGTTATTTATTATTATTGGTATTGTTGTTGATGTTGAGCAGAAGGTTGAAGGTTGCATTTCGCCTATTTCAGCGAGCCGGTACAACCACCTTTGCGTCGTGGGAGTGTATGTATATATGTACATGAAGATAATGCAATGTGCATACTTGCGTATGAGGGGAATTGTGTGGGAGTTTTGGTGAAGTGAAGTGAGGTATAGGAGGGCTGTGGAAGTGTGGGTTGGAGAGGGAGTCGCGCGAACGTGGAACGCTGAAGCAATGGAGTTGGCGAACGTATCATCATGCGATGTGCGAATGGTTGGACGAACGTGGAACGCCGAAAAGGAGATGGGAATGGAGGGCCATGCAGCGTGCTGGTCGGGTGGGAGAAGGGCACGCGAGATCAAGCTTTGGCAAGCGATTTCAAGCATGATGGGTATGGCCGTGGGGTGAGGTGGATGAGGGGCCTCGGAAGGGTAAGGTGGCACCGAAATTGCTGATGGCAGGATATCTCAGTGGATCTCGGGGCTGCCTCGGGGCGGGTGTAAGGCGTGGGGGTAGGAGAGTGGGAGTTGGGTGGGGGGCGGAGAAAGGAGTGGGAGTCCAGCATACCGGATGCTATCTTTCTCCCAGAGTGATTATATACAGTATTAAGTGAATTAGGGGAAGAAAGGGCTTCTACTAATCAAGGAAAAAGGAAAGTCTATAGATCGTTTGTCTATTGCTTTTGGGGGTATCACTTCATCCGATTCGAGTATTGCTGATGAAATCCCAGAAAGAACAAGGACCAGTATTACAAGGGAAGGCGCTTTGGTGTCCGGAAAGTGTTGTTGAAGGAGATGTTGCTATGTGGGGTATCGCAAATCCAGAAGTACAGAATTTGGGTATAGCGGCGTGAGTCTCGCATTGGTATCGTACATTAGCAAGGATGTCGCTCTATGTAGAAGGTCGTAATAGTTGATGGGTATCATTCGCAGTTGGAACAAATGGTCGCAGACGGGTGTCGTAATCGGTCGTAAAACATCACCGGTGATGTCGAATGCAGCGTCGCACCAAAGGAGATTGTTGAGAAGGTCGTTTATTACAAGCTCTTTTTAGGATAACAGGTTCGAAAGGTGGAAGTGGCCGTTACCAGCGCTGAAAGGTTCTGGTGTTGTAAGTCGTAAAGTATTGTAACAGCGCAAGGTCGAAAACAGTGAATCGTAGTGGACAAGGGAAACAGTGTAGTAGAGCGCCAAAGGCTGGAAGAGAGCGGTTGTCCGCGCAAATTCAAACACCGACGGCGTAGAGTCGATGCCGATGAATATGTACGGGAGAAGTACCGGGAAGGGCTTTTGTTGGAAGGAGAGGAACTAAAGAAGGCTTAGCCCATGATTGTTTGCCATCCGTTCTCATCCATGACGTCAATCCAGAAAGCATCATCGCCGCTGTCTTGTCTGCGCCAGACTTCTTTGATGAGTTCAATTTGCTTGCGAAGAGGCTTAGCCGGGAGACGTAGGGCATGCTCTTGGAGACGTTTTACGGCGAACTCTCTGGCTTGTAGGACTTTGTCGTCGTTGGCATAAACGTCGAAGTAATCAACTGATGACACGAAGCGAAGTTCTGACGCCGCGGCCACAATCAAGATCTGTTGAATGCAGATAATGCCTGAGGATGTCGGAATCGAGTCTATCGCATCGAGTATATGCATGGCGAGAGAATTCAGCCAGAGTTTAGTGTCGGTTTCCTCATAGCGCGTCTCGAAGCGAGGCGTAGGAAACTCAAAGTCGACATTAGCAGACCATGAGGTACCCAGGCGCTTGCGTAGGATTGAAGGGAAGACGCGATAGATCTCTAGGAGGCCAGCGCAGCGATAGGCTTCAGCCATGACAATGAAGTCTTGCTTGGAAGTCCTCTCATCCCCCAAGTCGGCGAGCTCCTCGGGAAAAGGGTATTCGGCGGCGAGGAGGTCCTCTTCAAGCGTCGCAGCAGTGGACAAATTCTCTTGGTGGCGTCGAATTTCGAGAACAGACTTTGTGCTCAAAGCACGCTCACGACGGACGAGCCTGCCAACTTCGGCAAACAGGATCTGAATGGTAGGCGCGATGCCGGTCCAGGGGTGAGGAACGATCTTGCCATCGGGCTTTCTGGCGGAAGGAACCTTTTGTAGCTTTCCACGAGAGCGCAATCCCGTTGGAGTAAAGGTAATGGAGTCCTTGTTGACAAACCCCATCACCATCTCCCAGTGGATCAAAGATTCCTCGAAGAACTGAGTCTCACGCTGCTTCTCTTCACCTTCGCAATTACTGAGAAGTCTCGGAAGGATCAAGCTGCGAGCCGTGGCAAGGAACTCTTCGCCAAGGTTGTTCACTTCATGCCAGCTAGTAGAGAGGCCGATAAGCATGATGGAAAGGAACGTCTTCGTGCAGCTGACCTGGCCGCTTTGCACAAGCGGAAGCTCTTCGTGTAGCGCGTCGCAGGCCTTGCGCTGCATCTCCAAGCCGACGGAAGCCATGTTAGGGAAGGTGTTTGCCAAGTGTGCGGCAGACATGGACTGAATGGCATAGTAGATGGAAGGCGTGTCCTGGTAAATGCGCTTTATGGTGGTCCGGAAGGGATTAAGGACAGAATCGAAGGAAGAAAACAAGGCGCAAACATCCTTGAAGTAATGCTGAATGAGAACAGACTCAATGTCGTCTATAGATGTCATAGAAGGTGTAGGGCTGGGAAGCCGGTAGAAGTCAAGAAGGAGCGACCGCGACAGACGAGGGCTCGACGACGGATTGCTGTTAGCGTCGTCTGGCTTGTGCTGCAGCTCTGCAGAGGCATCGAAGTTGCCGCAGTCCATTGGGCTCGGGTCGATATTGAAGCCTTCCATATGCTCGAAGATGAAGTCTTCGTTGGGCATCCCCATCGCGTCGATGATGCCATCAAGCATCAACGGATCTAAAGGATTGTCGTCCTGAAAGAAGAACGGCTCCGGAATTTGTTCAAACTCTGGAGGAGATAGTCCGCTTGGTTCAGGTGACGAGTCCTCGGAGGGTGTGAGAGGCTCAACAACAGCGGTGCATGGCGCAGCCTGAGGAGAGGCGTCCTCCTGGGCTGGATCTGGTGTCTTCTTGCCAGCAGGAAGAACTGCAGCCAACGCTTCGAAGTGGCGCTCTACCTCAGGTGTGAGCTTGATCCCCTTCACCTTGGCGGATGGCTTGGTGATAGCACCCTTTGGACTGGACTTGGGCGGTAGGGCCAACTGGATAGGCTGGAAGACCTCATACTTAGTAGACCACTTGAGTGTCTTCTCGTATCCAGGGCAAGGGACGTTCCTCTTCTTGCACTGTAGGCACCCGGGGGCGGTCTCGTCGCATTTGAGCTGCAATCTTGTTAGCGTGATGCCTGTACCTAGGTATATACGATGAACAGGGTAACGAGTGCCTTACCCGCTTGATCTTGCACCTCCCGCACCCATTCCTGCTCTTTGTCTTCTTGGCCTTTATCTCTCTTGAAGTAAAAGTATCCTGAGAGCTGGAGTGAGCCAATGGCGGCATGGCTAATGTGAGCAGGGTGGGGAGGGTGAAAGAGATGGTGCGATGATGAACTGGCGAGAGAGGGGAAGGGTTGACGGATGCGCGAACCTAGGGTTTTTCTAAGCCAGACCACGACTTGGCCGGCATGAACCGTGACGATATCCTGGTCATCACGATAGCACCAGCTGATAGATAGCGACGTGTTCGCTGGCTTGGTGAGGCAAAGGTGCCGACGTCGGCAGGATCATGCTGATACTCTGGATCGCGCCTCGCTATCGCCTTTATTGGTCTATGTGCGACTTTTACAAAACGACGTCTTTTGACTTCGCTGCAGTGCATGTGCTTTGGCAACCTCACACAACGGCCGCGAGGACTTTCCGCGGTTCAAATCGAGAGCTCCTCGCTTGCCAAATACAAGAAATGAAGCCTAACATGTTATAGACAGACCTGTTGAAGAGCGGGGATCAACGAGCCCCACCTGCGGATAGGTGCAACTCATGGATTCAATGACTACATCAAGTTAGCGTAACAAGCCAACAAATGACGGCAAGATCACTCTGCCAACCACTATGCAGCAAAGCAATTTTTGCAGCGTAATGGTCCGTCACAAGCCGCTGGGAGCAGACGTTGAGATCCGGATTGAGGCTCTCCCAAGACCTGAAGTCATGATTGGCAGCTATTCTACTGGATAGCTCACCCGTCTTGGCGCATTTTGCAGCCTCACAACGAAAACCAGCACGTGGAGATGCACGTTTCCGCAATTCGGTCGACTCAGTCAACGCGAATCCGGGGTGAACATGGTGACGGAAGTCTCGTGCCACGAAATCCAGAGAAGCATGGACCAATCGTCTTGGAACGAGTCAGCTGCACTTCCGCTACTTTGCTCTTCTTCTTCACGGCCCTTCTTTCACTCCTTCGACATCTGCAGAGATGGATCGGACTTCACGCTACCTGGGGGGTACTGGTATGTGTTCATTGCTGATAGCTCTCTCGATGTAGATACGTGGAAACCGTCTTTTATCTGCTACGATAAGGAAGACGGTGGAGGGGTGTGGACCGGCTCATCGCCGGGGATCCGAAACCTGCCGCATCGTCCGTACTGACCCACTCCTGACCTATCGCCGTACGCCTGGATACGATGCGTGGATAGATATTCAGAAATGCATCTAGCAATGAGCCACGTGTGCATGGAGCAGAGACTCGTCTTGACCCCCGACGTCATACGCATCGTGGGTTCGATATAGCGCTCCACAAGCTCAGAAATGCTTGTAATTGTGCAGGTTGAATATGACTCAGTGCGTGAACTAGCTCCAGACTCGCCCAGACTCGCCCAGACTCGAGATGCAGGAGCTCCCTGGGGCTGCTGGACGGCTGCGTCTAAACACTAGAACTTCTCCATAAGATTCTTTCGAACCGTCCACATTCTTGCTCGCTTGCCATAGATGCTAAATACAAAGTTAGAGCAGGCCTCAAACGAGCTTGGAACACAACACTTACTACATGGGGATGGAGAACAGCATGCAGCCCAGCTGTATTCCACCAACGGCGACGAAGGTGTTTTTAGGGCCACTAGCCTCGAGCCAGTGATTAAAGAAGAGCGAGAAGATAAATCCATGGAGAATGTCTAATGTGCGTTAGCGTAAGACATACAAAGAACGAAGCGCCACATACTTTTACAAAAGTTGAGTGTCACAAGTGCCTCGCCAGCGTACTGTCTGTACGAATCGACAACGAATGTCACCGCTGTTGTCGAGCCCAACGAACAACCAAAACTTATGACCCCAAAGAAGACAGTCGGCACGATCCAATTGTCGCGTTCTTGGGCACTCCATCCGAAACCCATCAGGCCAATAACGGTGCTGATCGAGATGGGAATCGCCATGACCAGGCGGAACTCTGGCTCGTACACCCCATCGTTCTTACGCGCCATGAATCGAACAATCAGGTCAGAAAACTTGCCCGCTACGGCAGTGCCCAGTATTCCCCCAACAAAGGGAGAAATATAGACAAGACCAACTTGAAGAGCAGTGAAGTTGTACGACTCCCGATTCTGGTAGATGTGTGCTACCGATTCGGACAAGACAATCAGCCAACCTACCGCAAGGGCATATACCAACGATGACCAGAGCACTGCCGGGTAAGCGAAAAGGATGAATGGCCGAACCATGACTTTGAGCCACTTCTCTTTTGTTAATCGCCCATTCCAGGGTCTCAACGATTGCACGTATGACTTGGGTGGAGCGGCTCGATAAAAGTCCGTGTAATGCACGGACAGCTGTTCGGAAACATTGTCGCATTCATCCCGTTCGCGAGGGATGCTGACAGCGGAGAAGTAATCGGTTGGCTCTACAGGCGCCTGCTTCTCCAAGTCACGTTTCCTCAGCCTGTGTTTCTCCAAGCCGCGAGCTGCTTCTTGTGGGGCGGAAATGTCTCCGCGCTCCGTAGTTGATTCAAGAACCTGCTTCCCCACAGGGTCTTTCGCTTGTGGAGCATGTCCCTCCCCTCCATGATGCCCAATACATGATGCATTGTGCTCTGGGTTCAGTGCAAATCCTACGCGGGGAGTATGGGGCACCGAGCTCAGACTCAAGGGGGTCAAAGGTTCATTGTGGTGGATATCATGGCCCAATGGATCCAAGGTAACACCTTTGCGTTGATGCGAGGAGAGTCGAAACCGACTATGCTGCCTTCCTGGGCTATTACTCCGCGCTCGCTTTGAGCTTCTGCCTCGCGCGTGGGGTGTACGATCCCAGAATGTTTCAGGAACGAAGAAGAAGATTAGGAAGAAGCAAAAGGCTACGGTTATGGCGACGATTCTGCTTTATATTAACAAATACAAGCTTCGAATTTTTGGGATCAACTCACTTGAAAACCCAGCGCCAGCCCAAAGATTGAACTATGGCAGCACTAACGAGCGGAATCAGATTCTTGCCGCCTAGTAAGAGAAGTGTGTAAATGCCAAGTCGATATGCTCGCTCGTGCAAGAAGAAGATCTCTGCAATGGTTGCTGATGGTAAACATTCAACGGGAGATACCGCCATTCCCTGAACTATCCGCGCGACTACCAAGGATGCATCTAAGAGATGTTAGTCAAAATGAACGTCTAGGGTACATTTCGGTGCTTACAATTTGGCGAGTATGCACACCAGACAGACGCTGCGCAAAATAGGACGATCGCAACAAGGTATACCGGCCGTTTACCAAACAATATAGCCGTGGGGCTGGCAACGACACTGCCAAGACCCAGTCCAAGCATGTAGAGACCAGTGGTCAGAGCCACCTGAGGTTCGGTAACACCATAAGTTACTGCAACGTTGTGAAAGCCTGCGGCCAAAACCGGTGTCATTCCACCACCAACCATGCAATAAAATCCCAAAGACACCAAGGCAAAGTCTCTCCTGAGTTGATGCCAATTCAAAGGGTCGTTGTCTGAGTCGTCGGGCTGAGGTTCCAAGATGAACCTGCCGTCTTTTGTACGCTTCTTGTCGGGGATCCTACGGCTTGACTTGGACGATGCGCGAGAGCCGGCGGGGGTGCTTCTTCTAGTGCTCCCATCGGGGTGTCCATATGGCGAGGGGAGAGAAGAAGCAGAGGTACGTGCATGGGCGTGCTGGAGACCGAGTGGTTCGTTGCGCTTGTGAGCGCGGGATAGTAGGATGACGGAGCCTTTGCACGATTAGCATGCCTACATTTTTTGATTTTGGAGATGAGGCATGAATGTACCAGGCACTTCGTCGGTCTCCGCAGAGAGTATGCCCAGGCGCGACTTCCCTCGCGTCGCGTGCTTCTCATCTGGACCCTCGGGGTTGTGGGCACTCCCTTTGAAAAATTTGAACATAATGTGCTTAGCGTGGGGAGAGAGGATATGGCGGAGAAGATTGCGGACCCAATGTAGATATATGTGACTGTGACATGTATCTACTGGAGGAGACCCGATCGCTGTCACACCTGGTTGACGGTTTGGTTGACTCAGGCGCTATAGCCGCGGGGCCACCCGTCCTCACCGACTTTACGTGACAACAAATACCTGGGGACGACAAGGTGTGGTATCTCGCCCCTAGACGAAAATCGGGGCGCTGGAGGTGTGACGTCAAGGCCACTGGTCAGACATCTGATTTAATATGCAAGGGCGCACATGTCCAATAATTGCTGGTTTCTCTTCTGGCTGCAAAGCGTCGTGATGGGTCGTGATGGCCTTTAGCTCTGTTCACTGCGGTAAGAGGTGTCAACAGGCGTGTTTTCCGCCTATCGAATGGCGGCGTTGAGCCCACGAGACAAGCCATGTCCATTGGCAAGCCTGGTGACAGTGAAGATCATGGCGTATTCCAAGACTTTGATCGAACCTCACTGCGGCGATGCAGACTGATGGCCGGGCAGATTGCCCGCTCAAACGGAAATCATAATAAGCGACTTGTGGGTGGTATGTACCAGGCGGGCTTCGCTTGACCACCCGCGCCTCCCGCTGCCACCTTGTCGCTACCGTCTTGCTGTCCGTTTGTCCCCACGGATAGCTGCATCTGCGAGTCGTGAAGAACCACGAACCGCCAGTGTGTTGCCATTTCAGTACCATCCGTCGCAAAGCGCGGGGGCGGGCAGAACTGGCTCAACGCTTTGTCTTGGGCGACTGTGAAGGCATGGGAGAAGAGCATTATTTAAAGGTAACTGACAAAAGTCCTTGAGCCAAGGCGTCCCTGGCGTTCCCGGTATTTGCTTAATGTGCCACTGCCAAGTCCGAAAGATAGCCGAGGCTAGTCAACACCCTCACCACTCCACCTCAACTCTCAAACTGGCTTGTCTCGGATGGCCAGCCAGATTAGAACAGCCTCTCGCGCCTCTCCTTGCTCGAATTCGTCAGCACTTGAGCAGTCCCTGGCAAGGTCTGCCGCTCACATGCTCATCAACCCTTCGACGTCGCAACACTGACATAAAGGACAGATATGCTTGGGCAGAGGACGGGCCACTGTGGATACCAAAAGCAATCACGGCTGGTTTTGGCGCACCTCGAAGCTGCCGACAAAACCAATATCATGACCACTTCGAGCCATCTCGACTTACTGTATTGCTCAAATGGCCACTGGGCATGTGACTTCACCATTTGAACGCTATCCTATCTTAGCCGCTTCGGGCCTACCCAAGACCTTCCGAGCCAATAGTTGGCTTCGATGCTCCAAACCTCCCCTAAATGGGTCCATTGTATACGCTGAAGATGTTCAGCCATGTCGAAGACTTTGTTCGGCTCGCTGCGCTTCTGTAGGTAATCAGTGTCGTGGGTCGTTTAGCTATTCAATTTCCCGCCGGCTTTTGTGGTGGGCCTTCACAGTTGATGTTGTGCTTGCCTTTGGAACCTCCACCATTCAGCCAAGGTTGAATCATACCTTTGGCACAGTCATTCTTTCCCATCTGGTAGGCTTTTTGTTTGCGTCCCTTCCCATTGGATTTTGCCTACCCTTCTACACTCGCTTGAACAAGGTCTCGTCAACTTCTTGCACTTCACATCCTTACTTTAATTGAACTTTTCATCGCCACACACTCATTCCCGCCATGTTCACTCGAGCATTTGCCCTTGCGGCTACAATTGCTGCCGTAGCATCTGCAGGTTTCAACCCTGCGTTAAGCTCGAATGTTGCGGTCTACTGGGGAGAGGGCGAGGCTCAAATCCCTCTCTCTGAGGTGTGCAGCGACGACAGCGTCGATATAGTGAACCTCGCCTTTGTCAATAAATCCCCCCAAAGCATTGGTGATTACCCAGGCTCAAACCCAACGCTTGCGCTGAGGAGTACGCTACCTTCGCCAACGGGGCGGAAAGCAAGCTTCTATCAACTGCCCTGGAATTAGACCGGGAACTAAGACCTGCCAGGGCAATGGCAAGAAGGTGTTTCTGTCTCTTGGTGGTGGTAAGATGACGCGAACCTTTCCCTTCGACAATCCTGACATATGCTAGGAGTTCCCTCCAACTACTCACTTCCTACCCCCGAGCTTGCCGAGTATTTCGCCGAGTTCCTTTGGGGTGCATTCGGGCCTGTGACGCAGGAATGGGAGAGGGCTGGGTTGCCGCGTCCATTTGGCGACTACGCATTGGATGGTTTCGATCTCAACCTGGAGGCTTCGTTGCGGAGAAGTCCTTGCTGTCCCGATGCGTATTGAATGCATATTGTCTCACAGTCGCATTCCTGAGAAATAGAGTTTTAATGAGCATGGTGGTCTGCGTTGATCGGACTCGTGGTGGTGATGTGTCGGGCCACGGCCACATTGCCTCACTCACACGATGCATTTTGGTGGTGGACGTGTACTGTATGGACGTGGTCGGCCGTGCCTCGTCATCCGACACGGATGTGTCTGGACGGTGATGAGCGACGAGCATGCTTGAGAGGGCCGATATGGGCCGTGATTGGCGGGCGGCAATTCCAAGCAGCGAGGGAGATCATGGCATGGCAAGAGTTCGTCCATCCTTACTCGAGTCTTCAAAGACACTGTCTCTCCACTTCACTGCCCTCGCAATGACTTTGTCTCGCACCGCATGCCCGCCGGCCCTCATGTCCTGATGTCTTGTGCACGACTACGGAATGGCGTCAGGCAATGCTCTTGCCTTGGCTGCCTATCCTCTTCCGGGCTCGCTCGAGGGCTCGAGCATGGGTAGAGATGCAATGCCAGCGCATCGCTTCGACACTCTGACGCTCTTCGCCCTCGCAGACGGTCGCGCACACTCAATTGCGTCTGTCTCTGCAGCAGCCCGACGTCTCATTGTTGTTCGCGCTCAGCTCGCAGACGAACGGCCCCCCCGTCGCCTCAGACGAGCCAGCGAGAGCTCGCGGCTTCGACAACCCCCCACCCGCGCGTCTGCCAGAATGCACTGGTCCTGAGGACCGCTCAGTTGCTCTACCCTGCTCGCCTCGTCGTCAGCGTTTCCGTCTCGTCGACCGTCGCCTGCACAGCCGCTGTGGCTGTCGGAGGAAATCGAGAGAGACTGTGTCGTCTGGTTCCTGACTCGACCGGACAAGACCACACGGCGGCGGCAGCATACCCTCGGGGGGCGAATTGGAGGATTCGCGAGAAGAGTCGGTGAACATTGAAGCATGTTTGGTGCATCGTGCTGCGTTTCTTGTTTGCGAAGTGGTGCGTGTATGCGACTGTTGTTCTCTTGCGATTGCGCCCAGCCTCCCCGGCCTCACCAGCCTCCCCTCTTCCCAACCACCTCTCTCATTTGCACCCACAGCAAATCGCTCTACTCCACTGCCGTCCCCTTTCACTCTAACAGCAAGCTTACTAGGCATCAATTGATCGCTGCATTCCTCGAGCAGTCCTGCTAGCCCCAGCACTACCATCCCGCCCTCTCGCTCCACCCTTCCCATCTGAACCCACCACACGCTCCCGAGGACTTTGTCCCTCTGCCGGCGCTCAATTGCGCGTAGTAGTCGGGGCGCGTCACGTTGACGGATACAGGGCCCCAAGAGCCCATCCTGTACGAAGCCACGCAGCCAATTCCTAACGAGACCCACGACCCCGACCAGCACGTCCACGACCCGCCCTTTGTATCGTCGTTGCAACGCCAGCAGCAGGCCGCCGAGGACTTCCTTCGCGCCCAGCACAATTACTCCCGTGCCTCGTCCAGTTCAGGGAGCGCGGCACACAGTTTACGGCGCACCCCCAATTTCGAGGAGACCTTTGGCCGGTTCCGACCCTCGTCCGTAGACTCGGTGCCACGGCTGTCTCAACGCGCCGTACGCTTTGCTGAGACACCGCAAACAAGCTTCCGTCCAGAAGCCGCCTCTCGATCGCGTAATCCCGACCTCTTCGAGCCGCATCCTGCCCTACACATTTCGCGTCGGACCGCATCCGCCATACGTTTTGTGCTAGAAGAAGCACTTCGTCAGCCGCACGCCTTTACGCCCGATCTGACTGAGGAGAACGCGTCCATGGCAGATCTAGGGGGCAATGGCCGCGCTGCCAATGGCGGTGTGCGCGCTGGCGGCCCGGTACCTGTGACTCAATCTGAACGTTCCAACATCCGAACGCCGCAGATGATCATGAACGAGCGACGCCAAAGAGAGGCACGGCGGCAAACTGAGGCAGAGGCACGCGCTGCCGATGAGCAGCGGAAAGCCGAGGAAGAGCGACGGAGAAACGCAGGGCGGAGAGCGCAAGCTGCTGGCGTTGCAGGCGCACCTACAACAACCGAGCCGGGAGTCCAAAGGCCGCTGCAGCCTGGTACAGGAACATTGGCCGGTGAATACAGCACCTATCAACCAACCGGTGCGTCAAGACAGCCAGAAAGGGCTGCACCTACTACAGCAGCACCTGCAACCGGAATTCCCTCCAGTCGCCAAGATACAGCTCCTGGTGCACAGTATAGAAGACCTATGGCAAACTCGCAATCACAGCAGCAGCCTCACCCTGTGCCGTCTACCACAGCCGCCGGCGCAAGCGACCCGCGACGACCACCCCCGGTGCAACACTCGAGACGACCTTCGGTACCCGTGGGCTCATCTCAGGCTGGTCCATCGACTGCTGCTCCACCACCTCCCCCGCCACTCGCAGGCTCGGCTTCAGCGCAACCCCGTCAATCCACATCCTCCTCATTTCCGCACGCGTTCGAGCGATGGGAAACACTCTCGTCCCACTGGGAAGGGCTCACCTCCTATTGGATACGACGATTGGAGCAGAATACGGACGAGGTCCGCAAAGAGCCTCTGGCGCAACAAATGTCGCGACAAATCACGGATCTTTCAGCAGCGGGAGCGAACTTGTTCCATGCTGTTGTGGAATTGCAGCGTCTGCGAGCGTCTTCGGAGCGCAAATTCCAGAGGTGGTTCTACGAGCATCGGCAAGAGCAGGAGCGTGCGCAAGAGCGAGAAGCACAGCTCGAGAATGCACTCAGAGTCGAGCGCGAGGCTCGTACGGTGCCCTCTTCCGACTATGATCGCGTGGTTACGGAGAAAAAGAATGCAGAACGCATGGTGCAAGAGATGCGGCGAGAGTTGCAAATCTCGAAAGAGGAGGCACGGCGAGCTTGGGAAGAGCTAGGAAGACAGGAACAGGAAGACCGCGACCGCACATCTTCACTGCGCGAAGGCCAGCCAACCATCATCGGTGGTGTGCAAGTGGTTCCCATGGCTCAAGGTATGGGTAGGCACGGGAGCATCTCGCGGCGCACGCACCCGGATGAGCCTTATGCTAGTGGGAGCGGCAGCCAGGGGATAGAGCAACACCATTCTTATGAGGAAGGACATTCCCCTACCGACACGGACCCATTCACCGAAGGGCGTCATGTGGGACATTCTCACCAGGAGCCAGATGTGTCAATGGTTGGGCAAGGGGCTTATGTGCCCTCTGGAGCTGGCTCCTCGTCATCTCGACAAGGAGGAACGTCACGAGCATCCGAGCAGTCTCCGGTGCCCGCACCGCTGCATCCTCGCCAACCCGGCACAAGTGCGCAGCAAGCCTCCCCTCAACCAACTACATCGCGTCCAGAAGCGTTCTATCAGCAACCGGAAGCTTATTTGCACCGAGATTCAGGCGCGCACATTCCAGAGGATGACAGATCCGGTGTCACCTCGCATGGTGATGAGACTTCTGATGGCGAAGAAGAGTATGCTATCGATGAATATGGTAACTACATGCTCGATCCCTCTGGGCATCGTGTCCCCTTTCGCGCACTTCGCCAACAAGAATCAGATGAGTTTGACGTGCAAGAGGCTCGCCGTCGCGAGATAGAACATCTGCAGCGTTACGGGACGGCAGCTTCGGATCCGAGTCGATACGTGACGACGTCTTCTGCAGGACCATCGCATACTTCTAGTGCTCCTGACTACAGTGGCTCTGGATATGGCAGCGAGTGGGCGCAGATGCGGCATCATCATCCAACGAGGCTGAGTGATGTTATGGAAGAGGATGAGAGGAGTAGGACGTCGCCTAGTCGCGCCAGTCAGGCCAGTCGAGGCATGTACTGAGTCTTTTGACTGAGTGGTCCCGCCGATGACATGGACCGCGATCGAATTTCAAAATGGCTTGCCACTGGGGACAATTTCTGGATATGCGGGCGTCTCATGGGTTTAGGACGATAATATACGTTTTCATCCCCACGTTTACGCACCCCTCCGACCAAAACCGCCTCGAACATTCCCTGTTTATCAGGATTCTGCACGGCTGCGATTCGCCGAATGCCCTCTAGGGACACGTCCCATCTTCGCTGTAGCATGCTTGCATCATTTCCTAATAGCGTACATGCATTTTTGAAGAACATATTTACTTCATGTATCTCAGCATTTTCCTCCGTGTACCGGGCATAATACCTTAGGTCCTAGCTCGAGTCCCTCTAATGCCTTCTCCTCCCGACATGTAGACGGAGTGATCAGGTAGCCTGGCAATGCTCAATGGACCCGGGCCTTTCTTGATAATTTCTTGCTTTCTCCTTGTTTTATCATGGAGTAAAGATGAGATACTACCATTGTATGAGTACTTCTTTTTTTTAATCTCGGGTCAAGAAGCGCGGTGTTGGTGGGCATTTTGGACGGTGTGGGTTTATTTGGCCGCGAGTGGAGGAGGAATGAGTTGATAGATTGGCTTTAGCGGGAGGCCCAGGCTTTTCTCACTTATAAAAATCAGACGCAGCGTAATTGTAATAACCAGCTACCAACTGCCCAAACATGCTCCATACGCGATTTTACCGAGTGCAGCGGTCCGGCAGAAGGAATTCACTGTGATTGGACCACGACTTTCACGTCACCGCCACACGTGCGCACGGGCCGCGGTTTCCCCACCGACGTCGGAAAACAAGCTACCTTTTGGGACGCTAGTGCGCTGACTACCTAGCTGTCGTCCCTTCCCACCACCAGTTTAATCGTCGCAAAATACACCACCCAGAAGCGCATACAACTCAACCGCAAGGCACCCTTTCAATCTCGAAAGCTCGATATTGCCAACGAAGAGCTCAGCGACTCGGCCGTCGCCCTCCACTGAGCTGTCCGCAGCGTCGGGCATGCTCTGCACGCCGCCAGGCCTCGCCCACCGCCAACGCACTCGAGCCTGACCGTGACAGCAACCCCGATCGAGCCTCACTATTGTTACGCCTGTCACGACGTCACGACACCACGAATCTTTCGGTTTCTTGTACATAATATATTCTTTGCGCCAAAGGCAGCCTTGCGAGGGCATTGCGTCATTCATTGCCGGCCGTCTCGAGTCCACTCGAGTCAATCGATGAATTGAGACGAGGGACTTCTTCATACCACACCGACATCATGTCAAATCCTAGTCTCTCGTCTCCCGGGAGCAGTGCGTATTCATCGAACACCATGTACGTGGGCGACGGGACGTGGGATTCGCAGAGGAATACCTTTTTGCTTCCTAACCTGCAAGGCCTGAACCTTGCGACTACACAATACAACGGTACACTCTTCCATGCTTCATTGGATCAACCTCAAAACTAACTTGTTAGGTATGGGAAACCGCTTCCGCAACATGGTTGGATACCGCGGCCTCATCAAAGGTCACGGCATCCTGGCCGTGATAACTTTCCTCGTCATCGTACCTGCTGCCATATTCCTCGCTCGCTTTTATCATCGTAATCCACAAATGGCACTGCGCTTCCATATCTGGCTTCAGATGTTGACGGTGCTCCTATCGACCGCAGTCTTCATACTGGGCTTCCAAGCTGTCGGGCTGGCGAGGTCTTTGACTAACCCACATCACGGCATCGGCGTTGCCATCTACACGATGATACTGTTGCAGGCACTTGGAGGTTGTGTTATTCACAGGGTAGAGAAGAACAAGGAACGATACAAGGTTCCATTGAAATTGATGGTAGGTCAACATAACGAAAATCGGGACGTCAACTAATAATTCACAGCTTCATCAGTGGATAGGACGCCTAATCGCAGTGTTAGGTATCGTGCAAGTTGCCCTTGGTCTCACTCTATACGGTTCACCTAAGATACTCTTCATCCTGTACGCCGTCTGGGGCTTCCTTCTTCTCGTGGCTTGGTTCATTCTGTCTTACATCACTCAACCATCCTTGTCCTTCGACGATCGTGGAACGTACATTTCCGAGCGAACTGAAACGACCCGCAGAAGTAGGAGCCATCGAGGCGGTCTCGGAGCCCTTGCCACAGCTGGTGCAGCGGGTGCTGGACTGGCAGCTTTGAGGCGGAGGTCACGATCTCGAAGTGCCAGTCGTAGAAGACCGAGCGGAGGCCGACAGGAGGTCCTCAGCTCTCACCCAGGGTCACATCTGACCGAATCCTATGCCGACGAGAAGTATACAGAAGATGGTCGAACAGGTAGAACCTGGAGAGAAAGACTTCTCGGTGCTGGAGCCGCTGCTGGGGGTATCTTCGCCTTAAGATCTCTTTTCAACCGAAAGAAGCATGCCACCACCGAGACCGGAAGCGATGTCAGCTACAGCCGACCCATAGGCCAATCCGAAGTCACGCAGACAGATCTTAGTCGAGTTGAAGAAGGAAGAGCACCCACATCACCTGGGCGTGACCACTGGCGTCGTGTAGAGGAAAGAGAGGCTGCACAGGCTGCGGCAATGGGCCCAAGTCCGCTACGCCAGGCACATCGACCAGCGCGTAGTGGCGGTTCAATGGACTCTTCCGACAGTCGAACAAGCATCAGCGAAGAGTATGCCTCGACTAGACCGAAAGCTCACGGGCTGCGTGACGGAGTCGCAGCGTTGGGAGTGATCGGTTTCCTCAAGCACTCATGGAACAGGCGACGGAATAAAAGGGAGGATGAACACGTGGAAGCACTGAAACAACAAGACCTCGAGGAGGAGCGCATTGCGCGAAAAAATAGCACCCGACGAAAGTACACTGGGGATGGCATTCCACCGAGAGGGACCCGCCCGCCATCCACGATATTTTCTGAGAGCGACATCTCTGGTATGACCCCTGCGCCGTCTCGCCCCAATATGGTCGCTCCTCCTCCGAGAAGTACCACCAATCTTGCACATTCCGAAACTATAGCAGGACCTTCGATCATCCCAGTTGCAGGCCCTGATACTCATGGTATTCTTTCAGACTCAGGCTCAGAAGCCTATGTATCTGGGGGCGGTAGTCGGCACCGGCGGCACCGCACCGGCACGGCGGGCAGTGGTGCTCTTGCGGCTGGGGCAGCTACAGCAGCAGCAACATCTACTGGTTCTCCATCGCGAAGAGATCGTAGCCAACGCCGTGGAAGTAGGGATGGCAGCGTCAACTCTCCGCCCGTCTCGGTTAAGGTCAAGATGCATAATGACGGGCGTCACGTTACGCTGAGGAGATTGAATGAACAGGAAGCAGCTGCAGAACGAGAGGCAAGGAGGAAGGAAAGGCAAAAGGGACGAAGTGGGAGTATGAGCTCGCTTGGCGACTCTGAGAACCGAGCGCGTTGGCGGCGAAACGAAGCCATGGAAGCAGCACAGGCACAAGAGATGGCGCAATCGCAAGCACCTTTACGCATGCCGGAGCCTGGTCTGCCTCCACCTCCACCAGGCCCACCTCCTGTAGGCGCTTCGTCATCAGGGCAACACATCCCACTTCCGCCGCCTCCTCCCATTCCAGCTGCTGGGGGTAGCATCTTGAGTAGCCCGTCCGGACAGGCGTACGGCACTGAGACGGATGTGAGCAACTTCGACTCGAACAGACGGAGACGGAGAGCAGAGCGAGCGCAGGCAAAGGCGGCCAAAGGGGGCAAGAGCGTTGACTTTTCATGAGATGGAATGGGGTGACGAGACGACAGGCATGGTGTTGGTGTGAGAACTTGCATAGATTTGTGGTAGTGTGGAGTATTGTGTTGTACTACTTACTGTACACGAGGCCCCGCACAGTGGCGGCTTGTGTCTATGCACTTCGGCGTTCATGTAAACAATTAAATCTAGATAATGGTATGACGAAAGAGCGCATCATCAAGGAAAGAACTAGCGTGCCGCAGGGCAAGTGCTACTTCCTACTTGGCGGCTCCTGATTTTTTTGATCGTACAAGTCACAGTTTTGCGGATGTGATAACACCGTCCCTCCACCGGTAGACCATGCAACATACATGTGTACATCATTTCCCTCATAGACGGATCCTGCCTCGGCTGTATCGCTCGGCGCCTCCCTCTGCGGCTGCGATGGAGTCTCTATGGTGAGCTTGCCAGTACGGCGAATCTCGCCCCCGCCAGCGGCCTCCAGATTCTGAGAGCCACGTGAGAGCATTTTTCGCAAGCTCAACGCCGTCTAGATGGTGTATCCGGCGATTCGGCTCCATGTCGGCTTCTCCCGTGGCCACCAGGACACGACGGAAGAACGCAGACGGGCCTTTGGACATAATAATGG
Source organism: Byssothecium circinans (assembly GCA_010015675.1). NCBI lineage: Eukaryota > Fungi > Ascomycota > Dothideomycetes > Pleosporales > Massarinaceae > Byssothecium > Byssothecium circinans. Next base: position 59,567 of record ML976986.1, read on the forward strand.
AGATATAACGTCGTCGCTCCTCCTCCCCAGCCATGGAGTGTTTGGCTTTGACGTGGTCGCTCTCCAGGTCCGTTTTCCATCTTCAAGCTCGCGCCCTCTCGAAACAGACCGTTCACCTGCCGCATGACCCTCGTCCGCCCAAGATCAAGATCGTCTCCCTCGTCCCGTTCCCAGTCTTCGCCTGCTGGGCTGGTTACAGCTGCCCATGTCTGCATACGCCGGATATACTTTCCTCCATGGGTGACTGCCAACCTCTCTCTTTGCTGGACGCGCGGAAACTGGCAGAGGCCCTGCCAGCGATGACGACAAGAATGGACACAGCCTTGCGGCGGAGGAAGCCGGCACCCTACTGTACCTTGACCGCACGACGTGCACAAAACTCGGCGTTAAGGATCCTTTCACCCGCGACAGTGCTCGATATTGTGGTGAAGATGCACAACTGTGGGGGAGGCTACCCGACCGTTTCGAAAATTGTCGCAGACACGCAGTGAACAATGTCAACGTCGCTGGACAGCCCCGCAACACCTACCTTGTTGGCTCTGAGCAGTACTTGACCTTCCCATTGGAAGCTGGCATTTCATTAGTGGACACCGTCTGGTGCATCGGATCATTTCCGGCGGCGACCTGGGCATGCATTTCAAATGTTCGCCCTAAGGTTTAGCCTCTCCGTCGCACTGGTCTTGGGCCGACAGACGCCATCATCGTTTTATCAAACCCACTGAACCCAGGCTTAGTGGCTTGCCGAGCGATGCTTGCCAGTGCGTTCCAGCCCACCCGCCTCAGTAACGCGCCTGACATGCTCTAAGAGAGTTCCTGGTTAGCTTCCAGCATGGCTTCCCTGCACACACTCTTCCACGAGTTCAAAAAATCAGGGTCGTCCGGCGAGTGCTCCACGGCCTACCATTGGCTCCCTACGCATCCCCTGCCCCCCCGTGGATGCCAGCCCTCCTAGCAACTGCGCCTGGGAGCCAAGCCCCCATTGTCCAGGTGTGTCTGCGTTCCCTCGAGCTGCTATGACCAGGCATGCAAAAACGTCTTCCGACCCTATGCGGCACAAGCATGCCCGAGCTCTACTATTGCTATCTTCAAGTACTCGTAGAGACCGCTTGCTTTCCCTAAGGGGCATGCACCCTCTCTACCTTCCTTTCCTTCACGATGGCTTCCACAACTTCTACTCCAGTCAAGCGAGCTTGCGACAGGTATGTGTTGTTCTCCGGTTCGGCGTTTTGTGTACAATGGTGCTAATGCCACTTCCCATAGCTGCCACCGACGTAAGGTCAAATGCATTGGCGAAGGCACCAGCTCGTGCAAAAACTGTGTCTCGGCCAGTCTTGCTTGCACATACAATGCGATTCCTCAAAAGAAAGGACCCAAGGGAAGCCGCGCAAAGGTGCTGTCTGAACTGCGTGAAACCCAGAGAAATGCGCACCTCACCACAGGCCTTACTCATGAGCTCGGCTTCGACTCGCACCTTGCTGCAACATTTGCTCGCACGCCGGGACTTCTTCCTCTGGGCCTCATCGAACGCTGTGTCGAATTCTTCTTCGCCAACGTCTACCCGTCGCAGCCGGTTCTCCACCGTCAACGCGCCCAGGAAATGATCATGAGTATTGAACACTCGACGGAAACTTACTGCATGGTGGTGGCCCTTTGCGCCTACGTCCTGATCCAGGCCAGCATGACGGTGCCTCCCGAGCTACTTCCACGCCCTGAGATGGCCCAATTGTCGAGTGTCAGCATCGGCCATGTTCTATTGGAAGAGGCGGTTCGAGTGCGCAAGGGGCTTGACTATTTGGAGAATTCATCTCATATCTCCGTCCTAACATCGTGGTTCTTCTACGGCTGCCAATTCGGTCTAGGGAGGGATAATACGGCCTGGTCATGTCTGCGGGAAGCCACCACACAAGCGCAACTTATCGGAATGCATGACGAAGAAACCTATAAGAATGATCCCCTGGACATTGGCCGCAAAAGAGTCCTCTATTGGCTTCTCTTCATCGCCGAAAGGTATTTCTTCGTGAGCCTCGTATTCTCTGGCTAGCTGACCATTTGCAGAACTCACGCTCTCCACAAGCACCGTCCGATTTCCCTTTTCCCCACGATACATCCACCTTCTCTAAATGAATTTCCCGAGGACCGTCAAATTGCATCCGGTCTCGAGTCGATGGTCAACCTCTACAAGCCTGTAGACGACACCTTCGTGCATGTTTGGAACAAGGTCCGGCCACATGCAAACCCATCGTGGATCGCCCAAGTGCAGACACAGCTCTCCGAAGCTGTACCTTCCTACCTCGAATGTATGGAAAGCCAGGCAGTGGATTTACGTGTCACTCAACAGTGGCTTCGCACCATGCTCTGGCAATTAAGCGTCAGTCAAGGCCTCGTCAGCAGCGTCGCAGCGGACCGCGCTATGACATTCAAATACCCCATCGAAATTTCAAGAGACCTGTTATCCATGACACAGCAGTTCTCGCAGCACGCTATGGAGGTTCACGGAGTCGGTCTGGTAAGTTCTCATTATTCTGTTCAGGGCACACACTCTGTTTCGAACTGCCTCTGGTATCCGATTTGCCCAGGATTGGCTTGCCTTCTCACTCTCGCTTATTGCCCCACTCCCAATGTCTATATCTGACGCCCAGCACGCTGCCGAACAAGGGCTAGACCATCAAACCCCTGCTCTCCTTCCCTCCCTAGCGCGATTGTCTAACGAAACTTTGGTGCTAATCAGTGAACAGATTGAGAAGCTGTTCGATATTGCTTGCTGTTTAACGGATGTTGTTGCTTGCATTCCATTCTCGCCTGATGCATTCGCTCTCGGCCCCCGCGACTATGTTTCACGATTCCTCACATTGTTCTCCGCGCTCCATGGGGGGCAGACCCGTTATCTCCAATTGCTTGTCGCCAAGGTCACCGAGGTTCTTCCCAACCTCCCGCTTCCCCGGTCTTTAAACGTTTCCCAATCACCCGCGACGGCGATCGGCCTGGCGCCGGGCGCTCTAGGATCTGTTTCCTCCCACATTGGCGACGACCTGTCATCACTTCCGACAGTAACTTCGCCTTCTTATCCTTCCAATGATCTAATTCGGCAGTTGGCCGCCCAAACCGGTGCCCAACTTCCATTCAACACCTCTCAACCACCATCTCTGCTGCAAGCGGCTTCCTCGCGCGTGGAAGACCTCTCCCTCTACGACGCTTCAGGAGCACACAGCACACATTCTTCAGGCTCAGCTCCGCCCAGTCAAGCTGGAACACCTGGACCTTATTGCTCTTCAGGTCAGCCACGGGCTCAATTACCTACACAGGCCCATGGACTTTCGCCTGATTCCATATCATCCTCACATTCTCAACACGCTACATTGGCAAGTCATCATTTGGGCATCAACCCCACATCATACGATCCGCGTTTCACCGTTCAAGGTTTCCAGGTCGATCCTTCAATGATGTTCAAGCAGAATGAGGTGGAAGTCGCTGGACAACTTCAAGGCCAAGGCGCATTGTATGCCCAGGGAACGCACGGTGCTGTTCGTGGGGGACTAGTCCATAGTCGGGGTAACGTTGGATATGCAGGTTGATGGAGTCACACATTGTTATTGTTCTACCACTAGGCTTTTGGCGCATTGGGCATCTTCGGGTACTTACTAAAGCATCGACGGGGCACAGGGTTAGACACTTACTTTGGACAACTATGCATCAGAGTAACGGTGGCTCGTGAGACTAGGGGTAAGAGCTCTTGAACGACCAACCTTCGCCGATTCGAGCTCCAGCGGACCTTCTTGTAACAATATGTTTCAAAGACCATCCCAGGCGTTTCACGCAGGGCACTGCATTCAATGAAGCCTTACTTTTCGAACTTCCAGACGCCGACGCTAAGATGTTGTGAGATGGCCAAACTCGACGGGTGCCACCAATGTCCGTGATCCATTCGGGCCCCCATTCGTTCACCTGGTTACGGATTCTCTTGCGTTATCCATCCTTGAACGGGTTGTGGAACAAGCTTTGCCAATGCGTTTGAACTTCTACGCAACCAGGATCGGCCCGCCTTCACCCTGTTCGCGTCACTTTCCGCCGAGCCAGATGGTCCGATGTTGACATTGACAGCATCCCCGCCTGGATGAAGCCGAGACGCGTTTTCCAAACGGTGGAGAGCGACGCATGACAATCTCGAAGCCAGCATACTTTCGGGAAATGCCAGCCATGGCGTGGGAGGGATGTCAACACACTGAGCATAGCTTGCCCTCATACATTGTTGGTGGAGCGAGAATTATGCGTGGGGGATGGACGGCGTCAGCCCTGCGGAGACGCATCCACCACTTTTAATACGACATATACAACCCCCCTCCATGAACGGGCTGCTAGCGCGTTCAGTGGGGGTATGCCTGTGCGTAGAAGGTGCGAGAATTAGATACCTTATTATATAAGTGTCTTGCTAGCAACTAGAGGTATTAAATTCTGCCTTATTCCTTGATAGAGCTATATAAAGTAGTAATAGGATGTATATTTCTATATAAAATACAGAGAAAATGGCATAGTCCCTACATCCGTGCACGCCGCGAGAACCGCGCTAGCAGCCCGTTCATGGAGGGGGGTTGTACAATAATGCTTGCGCCAAGGAGGGGATCGCAACATTGGCGATCCTGGCAGCGGGGCACCGTGGCGAGAATCACGCATCGCAGCATGGTGTCGCACTTCTCACCGCACGTGTCCCGGCGCACGGATCTTATAACCACAACGACGCGCTGATTATAGGCTTCTTTCGGGCCGACTACCCTGCAGATCGCTGAGTCGTGGCTGGCATGCCCTGTCAGGAACCCATCAGCAGTGGACCCCTCACTTAGAAACAATGCAAGTTGCTCTTGTCTCCTTCGGGCCATCTCGCTTCCCTTTTCGGGTCGCCTCAAACGCGTCCGTGTGGAGTTCAAATATTTAACATTGGTGGCCATGTGGTTGGCGAAATTGGGCTTCTTTCGGAAGGCGTACGTTTGGATCGCGGGAAGCCGTCACTCCGACCTAATAGAGCAATAGATTGACAATGTTGGGCATCTTCAAGCACTGCTGGCACTGGGCTGTGACTCTGTGAGGCGTTGGAGTCGGGTCGTGCACGCGGAAAGTGCCGGTCCACGACCATCTCAACATCGACACGACTTTCAACGACGACAATTATTATTTTTCACGTCCAACAATCAGGGAGAGGACCTCATGACATCGCCATCAATTGAAGCCAGTTGTTGCTCTTTGTTTGGCGCTTGTCGTTTTTGGGCGCTAGAGCCCCAGCATCCCGGTCTAGGGATTGCTTCTTTCTGAGCTTAATTCGACGTGGGGTGCCACGCCATCGGGCCTGGCCGTTCATTTGCCCCAGAAGAGCTTGCGTCGCAACCGGAAAAAACAGCAAACATGATTATTGTTGACGCGAAAAAGTCCTTGGAATCAAAAAACTTCTAGAAAGCTAGCTGCTCATAAACGTCCCAAGTAGATTGTCCGGCGGTTCCGCGGCACTATTATGGTCGATTTCCCTGATTTTCCTAAGGTTCGCCTAGCATATGATCTTGCGTGATGGGGGTGGGGGTTATGTAAGCCAAGCATGGACCCAAGCGGATCCGCTCTTTTCGCAGCCTCACACCAAAAACCCACCAAAACCCACCAAACCAGGATCACGTTTCGATATGTGTTGCGTTCCGGCAAGTTCTGCATATCGAAAGTCAAAAAAAAGGATGCTACACGCTGTAGCTCTTGATATACAAACCATCCTCTTGGCTCGAATATGCATACTATACGGAGTAGGAACTGTTTGTGTATGTACAGCATGCGAGCGATGATCGTTGTGGTATGGTGAGGAGAAGGTTTCAACTTCCCGGTAATGCGCAATGCGGTGGAGGATTGGCCATGCAGAGGCACGAGCGCAATGCAACAAAACCTTGGAGGAGGAGAAATGGTTGCCTCGCGTCGAGGGGACCTGGACAGTGGACAATTACGGTATCCGATGGGTTCAAGCATTGCATGTGCCATAGAGACCCAACCTGTTAGGGTGCGTCGATCTGAAGCAGCGAAAAAGACCAGTCTTGTTGTTGGGGGCTTGAGTTAGTAAAACGCTCTTCTAGAGCATAATTGAAGCATGGTGCAAGGGTAGCTCGATGTCGATCCGCTGTACCGTAGCATGGCTAAAGCATGGGGACCGAACAAGGAAGGACCTGCCACCAAATTATCTAACCGTTGAAAGTCGCAAGGAAAACGTCTCCGAGCCCAATCACATACCCTGTCCCTGCTGCTGTCAAACCCTGTCCCTGCTGTCAAACCCTGTCCCTGCTGCTGTCAAACTAATCGCGCACCGGTAACTTTAGGAAGAAAGGGAATTACTAAGTCAACGCGCAAGATTTCCGCTCCCCACCCAACATCACATCAGACATCTAATCACCAAAAAGGGTATTATTGAAAGTGCCCCATGGCCATCCCACCCCCTTTCCCCCCGCAAAACATACCGAATGCAGCACTAGCATAACGACACCGTTTTATGTCTTCATTTGGGACATGACACCCCGGGTCCTCCCATCCAATACTGTAAGCGCGGAGATAGGTACGCGCTTCGGCGCATTTAGTCCGAAATGGTATGAAACGAAACGTTAGGGCTTTCCTAAACCCAAAATCTTCCGTACCCAGACTACAGTACCCAACCATCGAGAAATTCCATGGCCCCAAGCCAGCCCAGCGCTGAGCACCGTGGTGGTCGACCCACCACTAGAGTATTTGGAATGAGGCGCACTATACAGCCACGTGCGCCAAACGTGCGCCCAGTGCGCGCCTGCGGCATGCAACATGCCGCTTTCCCCGGGAGGGACCGGGGGATACGGATAGGCAGCACGCTTGACACGCTCAACTGTCTGTCCGCCTTTGGCTGTCAAAGATTCGTAACTCGTACGGATATGATTAATTATTCTGATTTCTTATTCTTTTTTGTTTTTTGATTCTTATTCGAAGCCCCCATTACGCCCCATTACGCCACGCCCCAAAGGCACGCCCCGTTCGTATATGCAGCACAGGCGGCATGCACATGACATTGAGGGTGGTGGTAATATAGGACCGGGATCTTCCAGATATTGAGGTATTCGGCGACGCCGAATCATGCGATCTTGAATCGACGACCATCGCGAAGGGAAGGAAGAAGGGGAAAGATGGGGAGGGATGGCACGGGTGGTGTGGATTGGTTTTGGAGTTTAGGTTAGGGGCATGCGGGGTTGAGGGTGTGCGGGAGTGGGAACGCAACCCAATCTAGGGGATTATTTTGACGCCAGCGCTAAGGCGTCTGGGGCGAGGGCGCTTTCTCCAAGTACACTAGCCGGGTGCTAAGGCCTGGGGACGCGCACCCATGGGCGCTGGATGTTGATCGGATGATTTATTTTTCTCTGGTGTGCTTTATGCAGGGACCGATGACCTCATATTTCTTTTTCTTTTCTTTTCAGATGCGTTGCGTTTTATTGTAGCGTGGGTTGAGGGCGATCCACACATTTGACGCAAACGCACACACCGAGGCACAGGCACGCGACAAGGCATACTCGCACGCACGGGTGGAGTCGGAATCACGTTTTTCGCCACCCTCTCTGATCGTCAGGGCCTTATTGGTTCGCTGGGGGTGAGATTTGCACGTGATTCTGACTTCAGCAGTATCCACTACGCTCCGCGAGTACAAGACACAGGCGCGCCCGCTCCTATACATGGCCAAGGACGTGGACGTCTATTTTGCTCCCAAGGTTTCTCGAAGTCTTGTCGCGCTTTCCCGTAGACTCGCACGGTGGGGATTTGAAACGCGCTGGGCTTGGCGTCGAATGATGAGTAAACGGGCGCAAGGGAGCGATGGATGCGATGTGGTGATGGGAGCGCCCATGTGAAAAAAGGAGGAAAGGATGTAATCTCCTGGGGACAGCTTGCTCGCATGTATCCGATGTCGCGGGGAAATGGGACTTTGCAACCTTGCCTTGCTTCCGACGTCCAACTATCTGCTACCCATACCGTAATAATAATCTCCCTCGATCATCGGAGACCTAACCCACCAGTAGTGCGAGCCCACATCCGACGCGACGCCGCAGGGGCGGTGAGCGACGAAGCGCATCCGCAGGCCGCGGCCGCAGGTCCGCAGCGGGAATTAATGCGAGTGCGGGCGGTACCAGTCTGGGATTTGCGTTGGCACGTTGCCCTCGATTTCTGGTTTTATTGGCGATCTATTACCCAAAACCTCGAGTATCGGGTATTGGGGTCGGGATGTATGGTTGCAGCAAGTGTCGAATGATAGATAAGGCATGGTCGCAAGGGGCGCGTTTGAGGTCGAGTATTGGTTGGCTTGTGTTGTAACATCGTTGGGGTTGGTGGTATGTATGTGTACGCGTATGCGTGGTGGGTTCGCCCGTGCGTGCGTGCGTGCCACTGGCATTATTGTATCGTAGTTGTTTGCTTGCTGCAGGTGGGTATGTGCTCCCAGCTGCGTGAGCGGGATATTATTGAAACGATGGCTTATACCAAGGTTGAGTTTGGATTGGGTTGACTTGGCTCGATTAGGCTGTCTCGGATTCGCCGTCGCTGGGTTGCAAGGCGAGTACTGTACAGTAGCTTAGAGGAGGGAATGTGTCGATCGTTTACATTATTTCCTAGGTGGTAGCAGATCGGTTGCTAATAATTATTACTCCGTTTCCCCGTTCACCCCAAAACCTTACATGCTGCAGTAGCGGTGAACATTTGGTATTTGTCACGGCAACCGTCTTCAATTCCTTTATTTTCAAGTCGATAAGTGCCCAGGTGTATCGTCAGTAGAGTGAAGAGTGAACACGATATAAAATTCAACGTAATGCAGGGTATCATGGTAGATTCTATGACTTATGGTAACAGCGGGGTGTTAACCAATAAAGAACGACGTTCCCCAACGGTTCCCCACACCACATCATCAGTAAACGACGATCGTAAGCGACACAGAGCGGTCAGGAAAACGCAGGTTACCACGTGGCGAGCCGGCACTTACGATAAGTGCGCGCGCGCCTCCGCATCCTTCGCTTCGTTCGCTTCCTTCTTCCGGCGGTGGATAAGGAAGGTAGTTTAGACGCGCCACCAATCATCCTGTTATCAATGTCCTGTCGTATCATACCTCTGGCTATCTTCCGGTTTCGTCTCGGAAAAATCTCTCATTTATGTACATGTAGAGTGCATGCATGCATCGCTTCTTTCCCATTCGTCCTCTGTGGAATCCTTGAAGGGTCGCTGGTACAAAGATGTTCCGAGCCGTCTCAGCTGCAAATTAACGTAGTTGTGTAATTCTGGTGCCATCTGCGATTGTATCACGGCCGTACCGCAGCTGTGCAGATGATAGATGCAGGAGCGGGGTGGCGAAAGGAGTAAGATAGATGTACGTTGAATGCAGGGCGAGACTAGGAATTATTGTTCCTATGGCGGGTCATGGTTTTGCCACATGAGCTGGGAGTAAGTAAGCGGTTGGTTCAGTACTTGTATGGGAGAAAGATTCCATTTTCGTTGGAAGGAGGTATGGTCGTATATGTACTGTTGCATATGCAAGCTCCAAGTGCAGATAGGTGCGCGTTTAGCGAACACGGGTTCATTGCTGTTCAAGTTTGAACATGTATTGATCCGCGCTTAGAGTTTACGAAGATGCATAAATATGCGGTAGCTGTTCGTATCTAATGGGAAGCGAGGTTGAAGCGCGGCAAATGAATGATGTTGCGAGAGTCTTCTTGCCGGCTGACGTGAGACTGTGCAGCGTTTAGGCGCACGCAGTCTTGAAAGTCGCTTACACGGGGTACCGCCGTCGTGTCTTGGAATATCTCCATGCTGATACGCTCTTGTTCGTCGGATGAAGCAGGGTTATTTACATTGTCCAGCAGTAAGTTTTCAAGAGCAAGGCGGCGAATTAACGCGCCTGCACACTGTAGAATTAGGTAGATCGCATCTTATGTGCACTTGCATTCAATGCGGGAGGAAGCATCTCCTCACCGTCTTTGTGAAAAGAGGGCTGAGGCTTGTGAGGGATTGAAGTTATCGCGATAGGGCAATAATCAATTGAGGTTCACGATAAAGGATCGCTATATGCGTTTCAGCTTCCCGCGGAGATGGTGGAAAATCTCTACCGCTTCCACGCAAGCTATGAACACGGACAACAGGAACATTGAAGCCCTTTTCCGAACACCGACGCCTGGCGGATGCTGAAGCTTTGTTGCTGACGGAGAAGTTGATAAACGAGAACGACCGCCTTCTGTATTTCAGCCCAATGATTGTGATAAGGCTCATTGTTGCATGTGTCAAGTCACAATTGGAAGGAGCAAGGGAAGTAAGCTTGCCAGATTATATCTTCTATTGAAGAAAAGTATGTATCTAAATGAAAATTGGTGGAAAATAGACTTCTGACGAAGATTGGTTGGAAAACTGTGCGAGCGCGAAAAGCATGCACTATTCAGCACATGTCAATCCTACTTCATTATTAACATGTATAGCATTAGCAGTAGCGGTTTTCGCAATTCAAGTATTTAGAATAGCAGAGGCAGACGTATAATATCAATACGATACTGAAAAAAGGCAGTGTTATCTGATCCGTTGCCTGGAAGACCAGACTTATTATTTGGTGGTTTTGAAGTGGAAGAGGTCGCATCTGGCGTCGTACGAGGTTCGTTGACCATAAGCAATTGTGTTTCTGACTGACTGGGTGAATCCACTCAGCTCAGGAATACCTGATGTGTTGGGATAAGCACTGTTGACGACAATGCTAACGTTGAGGTGGACGCTGAGGTAGGAGATCGCATTATGCGCAAGCGATAAACAGGAGAAACAAAGTCAGAAAAGCTCATGTGGTCGGCATCAGCGTGCGTCGTCTTAAAGCGCAGTGTCTAAGGTTTCAGCTACGCCTGTAGTGCCACAAAGTGCGTAGACTTCAGCATCGCAAGAAGCAAATACAATAACCATCCTGGGGTTCCAAACTATCTTCAAAAGCTCTCGAATAGCCTCCTGTGTATCTCAATCAATATACCAGTTCCTAAGTCCGGGCCAGCGGCACCGCTATGAATTCATGCATCCAGGCATTGCGATGATTGCCGACAACGATCGTCGCATCAACGTTAGTGCCATTGATGATACCGACGACATTTCAAACTGATGTAGTAGCGTCTTTCGCCATGTTAGAAAGGGTGAGAGTAACTCTAGGTGCGGGTCCGCCAGTATACGTCGCGTTTATTCCTCCGAGCAACCCGTCTCGCTTCACCACTGAGCTGTGACCGTCTGGAACTTTGAGGGTTGGGACAGCATAAGGTTAAATCGGAACGAACGTGGGTTTGTGAAGAATAAGTGGCCTCATCTCACGTTCAACGCCCGAATTTGAGGGCGTCTGGGTATCGTTGCGCCTGGGATGATGCAGTGGATTGTATCACTCAGGTTTTTAATCAGGCTCGCCTCCAATGCATTGATCAATGTATGCAACTGAGTCTCGATGGATAGATGGAGGCTGACTGGAACACCTGTCCGATTGTAATTATCCTTGAAATGGCAATGCAATGCAAAGCATGCCGGGATAGGCTGCCTGACCCTTTGTTTCTTGGAGACCATCGTTTCCTAGGTCAGTGAAGTTTAGCATTCCTGACATCCCATTTGCTTCAGCGTTCTTGAATCAGGTCTCCTTTAAACGGGTCTAAATACTTGATCAGAGCGATCTTCCCCTCAACCTCGATATTGGCAATTTCACTGAGTGCGAATTTCTCTCTCTGTCTGCGGCTATTTCACAATGAGACCTTGATATCGGACTGCATGCAAAAACACCACGCACGCAAGATAGACAACCCAACACAAGGGCAAGTAGTCGACTGCAAGGATATCCTAGGGACTTTATAACACATTGCTGCTACATAATCTGTTGGGCCTTGAACGAATAGGCCATTACACTTTCGTTTCGAAACAAAATTCCGGGATCTCCTTACGCTCAACTACTTAGCCCTGTAGTAGTGTAAGTTCCGCCTTCAGGTCCCCGCTAGCTCAACAAGCATGGAAAGCTGGAATGCTTCCCGTTGCACCCATAGTCTCATCTTCTCTCCACACATCCTCGCATGGAGGGGAGTTCAGGACAAACGGGCCTTCTCTTTGAGGGCAGCCACAATATGGCACTTCCTCACATTTGTGTACTCAGCACGTCCATCATGACTCACAGAAGGCTCATGTAGATGAAGACTTCGCCAACTCTATGAAGGAAATCAGTAAATACCTACTAAACCCATGACGTCCTCAATCAACTGCGCCTCATGCTTCGAGCCATCCCTCAAGTTCCATGCTGGAATCTGGCTCTCCGGACAGTTCAAATAAACCTCAAACTTGGCTAGCAATGACGAAATGCCCTTTGCATTCTATTGCTTGACCATATCTTTAGCCATAGTCTTATGGCGTCCAGCAATGTGATCTCCATGTGCAATGTAATACCTCTAAGTATCAATCTCCGTCTTGCCGAAGAAGTGTGCAGAATCTCTTCGTTCTTATTCCAAGTCGGGGGAAAGGGTTCGGCTTCTGCTAAGATATTTACACTGCGCGCGCATATGATAATTCACATTCGTAGACTAAAATCGACTGCACTATCGCTGCGATCACTATTAATAGCACGCTCATCGGCATAATTCTCCACTCGTGTTGATTGTCGTGTTGTCGCAACCGATTAGGGAAAGCAGAGAACCTGTCATCACTGTGATCTTCATCATGCCTGCTGTCACTGCCCTTGTATATCATCTTCAAAGCTGTTGGACGGCGGATCGTGGCACATACCTTATAAAATCCTCACCTTCCCAGATCCTTGCATCTATCTAACTCTCCTAGTTAAATACCACTGCCGGCGGACGCAGGATCAATGCAGGGTTTTGCCTAGGTGGTACACTGGTCATAGAAAAAGCATCTGGACTTCAGAGCCGGCCGAATCATATGTACGGGATGCTTGTCGTTTGGGAGTTTGGCGATGAAATGTGGATAGTTTGGGTGATGTTTGAGATTCTGGGATGAGCCATGCATATAGTCTTTATGCGGTGGCTGTTTGCGTCCACTAAACCTTATTTCATGATGTACGATTCTCTGTCTACAAGGCTAGAGAGTCGGAAGCATCGCGGAAAACCGATGCGACAAAGCGGAATGGGGAGAATTCTAGACGTTCGAAAAAGCACTGCATGATTGCGCAAACGTTTACGTCTTCTGTTCGTTGCTGGGTTTGTCGTGCGTAGCTGAAGACGGTCAATGAATATTGCACCAAGCAAGGTAGTTCCCAGTATGACTTTAGAGCACTTGAAGCGTCTGCATATGTGGTTGCCTGCGTGTGGCATCTACGTTAAGGAAAGGCGAGAATATGATCATGTGACTATAGGTCGATTCTAGAAGCCCACGGTTTTACTGGGCAAAAATTCTGGTTTTGAGTGATGTGAGTATGCAAGACATATTCGCAGGCGATATGTTGAGCCTCTGTTGCTTTTGGCTCAAGTATTGGAGGACTGCTAGGGAAACGAGTCGGAACTGAGCCAACATACCAGCGGTGTGATCAAGTCAACTATCAAAGGACTATGACCAGCGTTGCCCTCAATGCTGTCAGATGCTCCAGATGATGTTGGAGTCATACTCTCTCCTATATGACCTTTTGCTTGTTGCCTTAGAAATACACGTCATCCACGGCTCACGAGAGGTTGAACTTTGAAGTTTGTCGCACGTGCCGATAAAGAAGGCAGTGAACTGATTACACAAAACAAAAAGGGCGCAAGACACGTAGAAGTTGACACAATGTCTCGCAGGGGCGTGGAGTGACGAAGACCGACTCCTGGAAGTGTGGCTGGATGGAGGACCTCGGTCGCCGGAATTGGCGCGTGCTTGTGAGCATCTGTTCTCGCTTGAGCGCACATGAACACTACCACCACCCATCACGTCGGTACTTTGCTGTCTCACTTCTTTTACGGGCTGCGCATTCCCTTGGATAACCGCTTGATATCAGCACTACCCTAATTCACCATTTCATTGACCAGGCGTCATACGAGCAATGCCACAGCGGCACAGCGAGGATCTTCAACCAGCACACCGCAGCGCATCGAAGGGTTTCAGGAGCCAACAAACTTCGGCATGCGACGAATTAAATATATTCAACAGCCGCTGGAACGGAGTGTTACCCGGACTGCACAGGGCTGGACGATAAAGGCGCCTGAACATGCTGACCCTGCCAGCGTGTGATGATGCACCTCATTTTTCGAGTGGGACGTCATATCAAACAACCTAAACCTCGAGAGTCATCACGGTATGGGACGACTCAAGGCACAGCTGCCTCGTTCAGATCACATTATCTAAATCATACGGGCTTGTGCCGCTATGAATGAGGATGAGGATGCCTACGCGATCAAAGCCACGACAGCATGACGGCTGTTTGCGCCTCTGCGCGAAGCTGTGACCTTCAAAACAGTCATGTAAGGCCTAATTATGGTGGACAGGTGCATCGATTTACTTTTCACCGGTTCAAATTGTGGACTTTTGCGACGCTGTGCCACGACGAGCATGTCGATTTTCCGAATTAGGTAACATCCACTTGCTCTTCTTTGCCGACATATCAACCTCAATGCGAACCAGATAGTAAGCGCGCGTCCACCAGCTCTTACCTCCACTGCCACCTTTTGATCAAGGAATGCGACTTCGCCGTAACCACGCCTTGTTATGCCGCCTTTGGAAAGTTTGCGCAAACAATACGACGATCGATACTATCATCAGTGCTGGCATGGTTTGAGTCTCAGTATTTAAACTCCTGTCGTTCAGCATTCTTCCTATTTCTCTATTCCCTCGAAAAAAAATCCTCACAATGGCACACTCAATCTTGGATTACCCCCCTGAGCTCCTCGTTCATATACTTAACTTCTTGCCTGTACAAACTCTACTCAGGTTTGGTCAGACATCCCGTTACTCCAGATCGCTTGCAAACTCCAGTCTTCACACGCTATCCCTGGGCATTTATCCAAGTCGAGTTTCAGCTACCATCAGTCAATTATCCGCTACACATTATCCACAGCCCAAAGAAGTGGCCACCGCTTTCTTACTACCAAATCGCTCTACGTCCTCTCCACCGAGCGAAATCAGTAACAGGAATAATCGAAGATCTAGTCTCGAAAGTGACTTCCTCTCTGAAGATAAACATGAAGACGATCCGTACCGAGTATCCGTCCTCATTCCAGACGCGCAGACATACGATTACCCAACACTCTTGAGCTTCAACACTTTGCTAGTGAAGAGCGTCCTAACCCGGCACGGTGGTATATTACGGAATCTAGACCTGTCGCTATGGACTCTCACGACTCCAATCGCCAGAGTAATCTCCAACCTATCAGCATTGCGGGCCTTGTCTATTCGTATCGAAGACTTTCCTCACGTGCGCACTGTTCCACGTAGCCGGCTGGCTATGCAGCGTGCAGAGCAACGGGCAGCTTGGGACTTACTCGCAAGCACGGCAGTCTTCGCACCTCGCCTTCACGCACTGCGTATCGAAGGTGGAGAGCTCAGAACGACGCAACTCTCACGGCTTCTCTCCAAAAGCCGTTGGTGCAAAGAGCTGTGGCTTTGCAAGTGCTCTTCTATTGGTGAAGAAGTCTGGAGCTGGCTTGGAAGCGAGTGGCAGGGCCGAACCGCCCTGTGTATCCTCGGCGTGATGAGATGTGGTGGTCAGCTTGGCGAGGAAGCATTGGATACTATTGGAGGACTCAAGAACTTGCAGGTACGTACATGCTCGCGATGGTGGAATGCGGATACGATTTACAACATGCTGACATATTCTGGTAGTTTCTGTCCCTGCAGGGTAGCTACGGTATTGATAGCGACATTGTTGAGAGGAGGAATAAGGAGCAATGGCATATTCGGGAGGTCATACCACCGTCGCCCCCCTTGGAAGAGCAGGATGGGGATATGGTAATTGAGGTCGACCCTGCCTATATGTGATGTCATGCATACATGACAGACACTCCTACCTGCTATTGACTTCCTCGAAACGTTTTTCCTTGGCTTTATTTTGGGGATGCACAGTCCACTAGAGACTGCAACAGTTTGACACAACACATGGCTTTTACAGTAGAATGATTATCGCTAAGGATCTTTCTATCCGTCTTCACCTGGACGCTGGTAATTAAGCGTAATTTGATCTGGACAAAAGTGCGGCACAAGTGAGTGGTATTGCCCTACAAATGAGCCAAAATGTGTTTAATTGGTTCCTTCCTGATTATGCTTCACGAAAGCTTTCCCAATTTTAGAGTATAATGGTTCGTCTCGATTCTATTCCACTACACCATTGTCGCCGCTCCTATTGTCTATTGTCCGGCGCCAAGATGAAGGCGCCGAAAGCTAACCTTTTGAATACGTCGTCAATTGTAAAGAATCTTGCTAACTTTATCAATAGACTGCACCGATCGTTGCCTAAGCAACGATCTCACAAAGCTCACTATTCGGAAACTCCCGTTTACCTGTCGACCGAACCAACGCGATCCCACAGTCAACCTTGCGAATTTTTCGGCATCACATACGACCGCCTACCAACTTCGAGATCTGTCTCTCTGCAAGAGAGCTTGACGCGGCCGGTAAACTCCATCATGTCGGCCGGTTCACGCGCGTACGCGCTGCTCCCACCGGTAGCGACAGAGGCGGAGGTCGAGAGCTGCACAACCATCATGCCCGACGATGAAGCCAAAGGTATCCTGTACAACATTGCGACCTACCTTCTCGAGCGTCTAGCAGATCCCAACGTCGTTTTCGGCAATCTCGACGCAGACCCTTCCGAACCGTCGTTACAAACGCTCTATGCCCGCCTCAACAGCAATGCTCTTCCACCATCTCTCATAAAAGAGCACCGGAAAGTCGAGAAGCTGATCAAGAAGAGGCTGCGGCCCCGCTCGTTCCAGAAGCCTCTCGACCGCCCCCTGGAAGACTACGAAGACCTGTACTATGCGCTCATCTCACGGGTCAAAGACCTTCACTACGTGCTTACGACGCGCTTGACACAATTCTTCACTGACCCGAACCAACTTCTGTTCCATTCCTTTGGCACCACAATGGGCGCCTTTCACGATGAGTTGATCGTGGTCTTTACAACACTGAACAATACATCGCTCGTCGCCACCCTCAACACCGCGGTGAAGCGCGGCCGCGCAAAGGCTACGCATGATTGGCGTCTGGCCCAACTAGAGAAGCAGGAAATCACTCAAGAAGAGTTTGACGCGTTCATGAGTCGCATCTACGATCCGCCTCCGTATGGAGAGATCAATGGGATAGAGTACATCGGCAGCACCAGTCCAGCGATGATCAGCGCAAGGTTGCAAGAGAAGTACCGCATCCTGCTCGAAATCGAGCGAAAGATGAAGGACAAAGAGACGAGGTGGGAGAGGAAGCGTGGAGCTATGCAGCGGGTCAGGAAGAAAGCGAGGAGTAAAGAAAGGGAAGCCCGCGGACGGTCGGACTCGGAGACCCGACGTCGACGCAAGAGCGATGAACGGAAGCGCGTGTCGAAGAAGAAATCGAGGGAGATGGAACAGCGTGATCAAGTGGTGGAACTCGAGCAGCAGGAAGAGCAAAAGCGAGCCGAGGTCATCGATACGCAACGTCAGCAGTTCCAGTCCGTCGCTGCCGCTCAGCGATACTCGCAGGAACAGTCCTTGGGTATGCAGTACCAGGGTTTTGGTACGCCTACGACGAGCTCGGGGACCCCGACGTTTATGAGCTTGAGTTCGCCTGTGGAGACGTTCTCGACTTCGGATTGGGAGGCTAGGATGGGTGGGGTGTCGGAGTATACGCAATATATGCAGATGTTGAGGGGCGCGGCGAGTAACGATGTCAAGCAGAGGGTTGACGAGACTCATGTCAATGCGAGGCAGAGCTTGGGGCGTCCGACGGAGCCCGAGTCTGCGCAGTCGCAGAATATGTTTCCGGGTGAGGCAACGGGGCAGATACAATCACCGATGCAGATGCAGGTGGTTGGACAGATGCTGTATCACAGCCGACAGCAGTACATGGACGGAGCCTATGGTCCGTCGCCGGCTCAGACTCAACACCTTCGTTTCAACCACCCTCATGCGAATCCAGGACATGTCCAAGACCAGAATCAGCAAAGCTTCTACGGTAGCTACAACCCAACGATGGCTTACATGCAGGCCCAGATGCCCTATGGGCAGGGACAGTGGCAGTGGCATGGAATGGGAATCGGTCAGGCTCAAACTCGGTATGATCTGTTCATGGGAGGAATGATGATCGGCCAGGAGCAGCAGGGCCAGTTTGGAGGAGAGTTTACAAGGAGCGAGGGGAGTAGGTACTTAAGACACTGACCTCTTTACCCTTTCTGTTAAAGTCCTAATGCCATTCCGCTGAATGAAAATTCTTTCCCTGGAACTTCTCTTTGCCGGGAACGTTGCGCTCTTGCGGTACACAGAGCTCCTGCGGTGCTGACTATAATCGTCGCTCCTCTCACTTAGCTAGCGTTCGTCTTTAGACCAAGTACAATGGCCACCCAGAGCGTATTGTAAGACCGTTCCATTTGCCCTCACAACAATGGAGTGGAACTGCATGTGCTCTACGACGCGATACTGCTTGGATATTGCCGAAAAACAGTCGATGTCTTGATCAATAAAAATAATAAGACTAATTTACCCTAAACCTATGGTATCGTAGAAGCCTATCCAACCCTTGCAATAACTCCGCCGTGATTCAACGCCGTCCGACCTCACTTTGTTATCATGACATGAGCATGCAGCTCATCCCTCAACCTCTAGCATATCCTTTAGCGCCTTCTCAGAAGCTTGTAGCCATCTTCCCCTCTGTTCAAGCTCATCTCCAATACCACCTCCCTCTTCTTTCCTCCGCCTCGCCTCCTTTGCCGCAGCAACAGTGCCTTGCTTTTGTGTCTCTAGTGGCTTCAGTTCTCTCTCCAGCTTCTCCAACTCGCGCGACCTATTCGGCAAAGATGACTGCAGCTTCGCTAGCTGGGCATTGAGAGCAGCCAGATCCGCCTCCCGCTGCTGAACCAACCTCATCGTCTCCGGTAGAGGCATAGCAAGTTCGGGATTATTCGACGGCGGCGCTTGCTCCTGCTTCAACCTCTCAATCTGCCCTCCCAGGCCCTCAATCTCCGTGGGCAGCGTTTCCAGCAGCTGTGTTCGAAGCTGGACACCCTCGTAACGCAGCGCAAGTTCGCAACCTTTCTCTTCTAGCTGCCGGAGTATCTCTGCGATCTCCAGCTTGTGTTCCTTTAGGCTTGCCTTCTGCGCTAGGGTCTCCTTCTCTTTTTCTTCGTTTTCGGCGGCTTCGACGAGGCTGGGGGGGTTGTCGGTGATGCCGCGGAGGAACTTTTCTTTGGTGACTTGCTCGACATAGCTAAAGCGGAGCTTGCTGAAGAGTTCCTGGCGCTCCATGTCAGCGTTTTCCTTTGGCAGATGTTGTGAACTGTATGCCTTGTAGTGTCTGAGATCAGCTTCTAGCGCTGCAGGATGCGTATCCCCATTCTGTTCGCTGTCGTCCGAAACTGCTGAAGTTCGCTTTTGGGCCGATTGCGGGAGGTCTTTGGGCGAAAGCGTCTCCGCTATTGAGAGGAGTTTTAGGGATTGCGGTTTCTGCAGCTGCGCGAGCGCTGATTCAGGAGTTGGTGTCTGTGACTTTCTTCGGGGCGCCATGTCGAATCGCTATGGTGGTGAGTTGGTGTTGTCCTGGGTCGCGGGGTGTTTGTTTTGGTGCGCATCGCGCCTGCAGTAGGGCTGAAAAGCCGAGGCGTTCCCGTTCTCGGCCTAGCGTCATTTCGGCGAAGCGGACTTCCACCTCGAGACATTGGCTGGTACACCTAAAACCCCTCGTCTTTCATCACTCTCGACAGACAACATGCCGCACGACAGGATTGAGGATGATGACTACATTGCGAATCTGCTCAAGCAGGATGCAAAAGATGCGGCGAAGAAATACGAACTCGTAGGCATCGATGCCTTTAACCCAAAGAGGTGCGTCCCAAGCCTCTTCCACCTCGATTGCGGCTTCTGTTGAATGTATACGCGTACCTTCTTCACCCTTTGAAAGCTACTGACAATGTTTAGAGTGAGATCTGGCGCCCCAAAACCGAATACAAACTTCCTCAGACACATCATCCGCCAGACCGACAGCCATAATGCGGCGCTGCTGGCAAAGGAAGCGGAAGAATCGAGAGCGCGGTTGAACGGCATTGACTGGGGCACATCATCACCGCGAAGGAATCATGTTGAGAGCCGAAATAGAGGCAGAAGCAAAACGCCACCGCTCGAGGAAGATGTGAGACGAAGTAAGAAAAGGAGACGAGATTACAGTGATGACGAGGACGCAAGAAAGAGTCGAAAGCGAACAGACGATGCTCACTCGCGGGACCATCACCCAGGGAGGGGACGAGATAAAGACCGTTATAGGACAAAACTTAAGAAGAGGCGCGAGGATAGCGATCGTGACGACGATAGGTCCCATAGGGAATCAAGACATACGAGGCATCACGACGGGAAAGAAAGAAGGCATCGGCATCATGACAGTAGCGAGGAAGAGGATAGGCGTACATCTAGGAAAGACCGTGAGGGTCCGTCGCATCGTCGGCGGAGATCTCGGTCAAAATCCATTTCGCGAGTACCGTCTGCATCACCTCGCTCAAGGAGCGACCACAAAACTTCGAAATACCGCCATGGATCTCGCTCATCGAGAAGAAGATCACGAAGTCCCGCGAGATCAGCCACGAATACAACGACCAACGGAAAAGTGAAGCATACAAAGCGCCCATCGCCTTCCCCTGCATCCGACTCCGACCCACTCGAAGCGATCGTAGGCCCTCTTCCACCTCCGAAAGGCCCCCCTATCCGCTCTCGTGGGCGTGGCGCTCACAAAATAGACTCCTCTACGGGCATAGACGCTCGTTTCTCTTCCAACTACGACCCCACAGCAGATGTTCAGGTTGATTCCGACGTCGAAGACAGCTTCGGAGATGCATTGGAAGCGTACCGCGACCGTCAAAAATGGAAACGGCAAGGTTCCGACCGGCTCAGAGAAGCAGGCTTTACGGATGCGCAGATCACGAAGTGGGAAAAGGGCGACGAAAAGGGCGAAGAGGATGTCGTGTGGTCTACGAGAGGCCAAAAGAGAGAATGGGACCGGAATAAAGTCGTCGATGAGGATGGTTACACGGAACTGAAGGCTGATTTTGGGAGATTGACCTAAGATGTGCCTTTGCGGAGCAAATATCACACAGCCTATGAAATCGAAGCATTGGGTCGCGAAATCGTCCCGTTTCTACCATCTCGCACTCCATCGGTCTCGACCCACACTGAGCCGAGCTTCAGTCGAATTAAGATCGATGCGCGGTTCTTAAAATTTTGGAGGACAATCGCAATGGTGCTTGGATCTTTAGAAGCAGCTTGGATTTGGAACTACTCTACCTATACCTCAAACGGCTGAAGAGACAGCGTGGCTTTGCGAGTATAAGCAATCTAAAGCGTATCAACGAAGAGAAGCAGTCGCGCGACTACTCATTCAACAGCCCGATGTCTCTGTCTCTGCGGAATTCGGTCTATTTAAGCAGGTCTTTCTCCAAAGCCCTAGATATTAGGAGAACACTTCTGAGCCCTGAAAGCCCGACGACCCATCATACATCAACGACTCCCCTCTTAGCCTGACGATTCGCTCTCGCCCAAGCACTGGTACTACTGAAGGCAGACCTAATGAAACTAGCAAATGGCCTGCATTTACACTACCCCCGCCTGCTACGGAAGGGAGCACCAACGCGCACCTTTCCTTACTAAACAGCGATACCTACAGCATGGCTTTCTCCACTGCGGTTGAGGAGGGCGAGGACGATGGCCTAGTTATAGGCAGCGACGACGAGGACACTGCGCGTCGATGACCCGTCGCTACAATCAAATTTCCGGACTTCCTTATCCAGTTGTTGCGAGAGAACCATAGCTATAGTCAGGACTTTGCCGCCTGGCTAGATAAGATGAATAGAGTTATGAAACCCCGCGGTCGTGCATTTGCCTCACCTCTTGATCCATCACCACCTACGAAACGCGAAATCAACATTAACAATCTCAATAAATACGCTGCATATCTCAAGACAGCTGCGGTCAATGGCTCGAGTCTAGCGGCAAACCTTTTCCTCATATATTCGCACGTCACCCGACTGTACGAGGACAGGCCAGACCTACACGATCCACCGCCCTTTGGTCAGATTGACCGGGTATCTTTGGTACTCGAGGATGTGGAGAGTATCGCTTTCCGGAAAGGTTCTGGAGGTCTCACTGCATCAGCGATAGACTGGGCCATGCAAACATCCCCACACACCCCAGACCCCACGGTGTATTACCTACCGATGACTGATTTGGTTGTCTATAGAAACTTCGTTTCTATGGGCAGCGACGAAAAGTTGCCATATCAGACCATGACCAAGGAAGAGATCAAAAAAGCCTGGCGAGAGCGAATCGCAAGGTCCAAAACTCTACCCAACGTCGCTACTACAATCCGTCCTCTTCGGCCAGATAGTGCGACTACCAAGCGTTTGATTTTTGCCTGGAGTCCTACTGGCGACCATTTTGTGACGGTTATTGCGGGTGGGGGCGCGAAAGAGCGATACATTTTCATTATTGATGGTCATACCGTGTTTAGTCAGCCAACGCGCGGTTTCGGCCAACGCGCACCCCACTCTGTTTCAGCTGATTTCACCCTCAACTTTAATCCCTTGTATCTCAACCAATATGGATCCAATTAATGAAGCGATTGAAGAAATTAACTCCCTGGGACCAGGCGAAACTTTCTCGTACACAGCAATTGCAGAAAAATATGGTGTTGTTCGCTCAACACTAACGCGCCGGCACCAAGGCCTATCAGTGCCTCGCACTA
>ML976986.1:86312-201814 GCA_010015675.1 Byssothecium circinans
AGGTTGAGGCAATTACATTGATTTTCTGAGGGGTGGCCGATTTCTGAGCAGTGTCCCGGAACCCCGGGTGTCCCGGAACCCCGTCAGCTAGCTTAATTGCATGTCTTTCGGGAAGCGAGTCATCATTATCTTCCCCGCCATCGTCGAGATCTCCAAGTAGAGACCCGATACCGCCAACCAACTTACCTCCTCCCCCTTCTGCGCCCGCCACACCAAGCCCTTCACCTCCCATCTGCCATAGAGCTCCATATCCAGATATTTGGATTCAGGAACTGACACTAAGCTGATTCGCTTTACGATTACACATGTCTTGGCAGTCGGACTGTTGTACGAGCCGACCAATAAAAGCAGAGTAAGCTGAATATGGTCGGCTGAACGTTCGACCACAGGCCATCGTATATCACTGCCGTCGAAGGTTTGCTTACCATTCTCAATCCTCGATGGAAAATATCAGTCCTTCACATATGCCTAGTGAGTCGTTCTGACAAGAACGGAAAGAATGGATAAGAATGACTACGTGCGAGGACGAAAAAGGCAAAGGAGGAGAGCACCGAAAACAAGATCAGGATGCATCACTTGCAAGTAAGCTTAGACTGCCGTTTCATTAGACCATTCTAACTCTACGAGGATCCGGCGCGTCAAGTGTGATGAGGCGAAGCCTTATTGTGTCAAATGTACTTCAACAGGCCGCAACTGCGACGGCTATATACAAGACGTTGACAACAGGGTTGCGGCGCTAGCCAAATGCACAAGCCCACATCACCCACCGGATGCATGTGCGCTGTCTCTATTCAACGATCGTGAACGCGAAACCCTATTTGCTGCTGCAATACCTCCGCTTCCAGACAAATGTTCGCCGTCGTACGAGCCCTCCAATGATCTCTTCACCTCGCCTTTCATGCCACTGGGCTTTCCCACGAATCATCTCCCAGGAAGGGCGTTCCATTACTTTATTCACCGCTCCTCGGTCGACCTGACTGGCCCTCTTCAATCACAAGTCTGGCAAGAGCACGTTCTGGGAGTTTGTTCCAAGAGCATCGCTGTGCAGCATGCCGTTGTGGCGCTCTCGGGGTTCCATGAACGGTACTCGTTCCCTGAAAACCCGAGCTCAGAGGAACATTGTTGGAGGCAGTATTACCTTGCTGTAAGGACCTCGAAGGGTCTTGTCGAAAAGGCAGCTGCGGATAAGAATGCAAAAGGAAGAATTCCAGATGAGATCCTCATTTCGTGCGCCATATTCGTTACCATTGAGATTTTGTTAGGGAACACGGAAGAAGCAATCCGCCATCTAGAGTCCGGGCTGTCCTTGGTAGAGTCGTACGTGGGTAAGAGTCGCGGCCGCCTTGATCCCAACACCGTCGACCTAATTGGCTTCTTCGCACGCCTAGACCTCCAGGTTCTATCTTTCTCGCCGAAAAGGCATCAAATGTCCCTACATCCGGGTCTGTACGGGTCGCGTAACTCGCTTCAATCGAGGTTCATGAGCCTGCAGTCCCTTCCAAATGCCCCGTCAGCCTCGCTCTACCGATTGATCCGACGTATTCTGTACTGGATACGTCATTACGCGGCACCATTAAAGTACTCTTCTTCAGCATCAGCAGACCTCGAACATACACAGACTGAGCTGATCGCTGCTCTCGAGGCTTGGAAGACTACCTTCTTGGACGGCAAGGAAGAAGACTTATCTTGGATCACGCCCGCTTGTATAGGACCAAATCCTGTAACTTCGCACCTGCTCCTCACATACCACCTCACCAGCCTCAAACTCAAGACCGCACTCTCGGCTTCCGAGTTGATTTTCTGCGAGCCCGAACCTCTGAGTTCGTTTGGCGCGATCCTGTCCTACACTTTTGTCATCCTGCACCAGAGGAATAAGAAACTGTACCCTGTTTATCTCCCCACAGGACAAACGCAAAGTGAATACTTTTTTAGCCTCGAAAGCAGTATCGTCGAAGCTTTATACTACACTTCCATCAAATGCCGGCACCCTGTTCTCCGAAGATGCGCGGTGGGGTTGCTTCGGTGTGCAGGCAGAGAAGGCGTATGGGACGGAACGATTATGGCTTTAGTATCCGACCATGTCATTAAGCTTGAGGAAGAGGAACAAGGAGACCAAAACACAACGCCCCTGGCAGCTTTGCAACTTTACAAAAAGGGAAACAAGGCCATGTACTGCACGATTTGGAGACTTGCTGCAGAATTGAATCGCAAGTTGGTGTTGGATGAAGACGTCGAGGAGTTAAGAGGGTATCGGAAGGAGGTGGTCGAGGAGCGGTTGGTATGTAGTGTGGGAGTAGATGTACAGAGGGAGAGGAAGAGTGTGGAAGTGGAGTTTGGATGGTATTCTGAGGGGTATGGAAATGAAGGATGGAGATATGAGAGTAAGATGTTGAACTTTTGAGGTCACGCAACAGAACGATGGAGCAGCGCACACGAGCGACAATGGCGTTACATGTCTCCCTGTCTTTGGCATCTTTCAAGCAATCGGGTATCGTTACTCGATTTTACACAACCTGTTGCGGTCTTTCCGGGTGTACGTACGGTAACTGTGACGGGAGTGCGACAGCGTACTAATGAGGGTGAAGGCGTTGTGGTCGCTGGGAATGGGAAGAGACTGCCACATTCAGATCCTAATGCAGGAACGCCGTGATATTGGAGGGAAGTGGCTGCTTCCTCTACAGATCCGGTATCGGAGGTTTCCATAATCGACTTGTGCGTGCCGTTTATTTTCTTCCTATCGTCCCTACCATTTACGTTTAGGGCCTTCCACTATGTCATATAATGTCCTTCATTTGATTCTTTCACCATCTCTCTCCCCTTCAATATCTCAACCCTACCTTCATCCAAACTCCTCGTCATCTTCTTCAAGATGCTTCTCTCGTCCATCATCGCCACCGTCCTTCTCCTCGCAACCTCCTTCGCCTCCGCACTCGGTGGCTCAAAAGTCTTTCCTCCAAGATCGGACAACGACAGCCTAACTGCGGAAAATCACAAGTACGTCTTCGATGAAGCCAAGCCAGGGAACGATTTCTTTCGCCAGCCCTACATCCGCTTCATGGTTTTCTTCCGCATGAAACCCGACAAAGAAGCTTCCCGTCAGCACTGGAAGACCGTCCACGCAGACCTCACCTTGGCGACTGCGAACACTGGCGTTGACATCTTGCGCTACACACAGGTAGGCTTTCTCCCCACCCCACGACGAACTCCGGTTTTACTCTCGTATTAATCCATGTTTTCCCAGTTCAACCAAGACCCCGCTAGCATCGACATGATTCAACCCATTGTGGAGAAGACCGGGGGAACCATCCTTGCATTCGATGGAATTGCAGAGTTTCACGCCAAAGACGCCGACTCGATTAAGAAATTCATGTTGCGCGCCTTCGATGACCCGAAAATCACAGCTGATATCAAGTTCTTCATTGACGAATCGGTTCCTCTGGGCTTCATGGCTGGGTACGATCAAGTGGTTTATGGTGGTGGAACTGAGACGTCGGGTGGACATCATGGCATTTGGCCGAACGATCGCCGCTTCGTGGTGGAGAAAGAGGAGTAAAGCTGCTCTGTTTGCAGGAACCAGTCTGGTGCCCTATGAACCGGGGGAAGCAAAGCCAAGGGTTACGGGAGGAACGAGAAAGTACGTTGTATTTATATGAATCCTTCTGCTGACAATGGAATGAGTATCAACTCTAAGCGGCGCTCAACTTATTTCCCGCTTTCCAATAGATCCGCAGCCACAGAAGAGACCCCACCCACCACGTGAATGACCGGAAGTAAGAGTACCTCTGCCTCGTAGTGTTGATGTAAACGAATGTATACAATATTCTCAGTGCGAGGAACCCTCCAGCCGCGAAGTTCATCGTATCTAACTCAACCATCAGCGCTCCGATCCTTCCCCCACAACGATAGAAAGGAGAAGAATACGCACCAGCAGGCAGACCAGCCAAATTCCCCGCAATCATGGCCCCAATAAAAAAAGGCGCGCTCTCCAGGCCATTCTTATGCGCAGCCTTAGCTCGCTCGAAACGAGCGAAGACCTCAGCTGAAGCCACCTTCTGATAGCTAGCCACAGTACCGGTGCCGCGGGCGTTCACATTGTCCCATTTCCCGTTGTTTGATTTCTTTATGAGAGTGACCTACATAATTGTCAGATCCTATTTTATTCATCGTGGTTCAGTAATGAGTGAAAATGGATCGGTACGTACCGCGTATGCATGGGGCAGCTGGATCAGCAGCCAGAAAACGGGGATGGCGTGGAGGGAGTAGTTTGACATTGCGGCGGGTTGGAGATGGGGGGAATTTGTGAAAGCTTTTAACGGTGTTGTTAGTGAAAGATTTGAGAGAGCTCCCCAATGCTTTTATATATTTGGAGGCTTGATTGTGCGATGCACATGTGAGGCCGGGGCCGGGAAGATGGGCTTGCTGTATTTGGTTAGTGTGCAGGCGGCTTCATGTTTTCCAGTCGGCCATCGCGACGGCTGATCCTTCACCGGCTGTTAGTTGGAGATTACTCCTCTGTACACTCTTCAGATGCGCCCTTTTCTTGCGAGCTTTACCAAGGCTCCACATCGTTTCGCAAGCTCTGCTATATTCTGTTTGATCAGGTTTTAGGCAGCGATGAAAGAGACGTGGATGTCTCGCTGGCTTGCAACGTATCCTCTCGAGAAGATAGGTTTCTTTCACCACTCGAACTTCGACATTGTTTCTCCAGGGTCGAAAAGCAAGGACTATGGAATAGGAAAATGGAAGACCCTAAACGCCCCTTATCGCTCTCGGAGCCGAGGAGGAACGCTTCAGGTGTCCTGTACCACCTCGGAGGTTCGTTCAGCTTTCAGCCTTCATGCTGTCTAACACGAACTACATTCGCCCGAGGATAAGCACTGCATGATGAATTCCTTCTTATGGACGAATGAACAGGAGGTCATTCACCTACTTATTCCAGTATGCTCAGCGAGCGCACGAACGAGACGTTGACCCGTGCGTGGTGGCCTTTCCAACGTCTGACTGTTGTACGCATCTCTTCATCGTCGCATCGAAGACCTCTAGGCTACGCTGAGGACACTTGGAACGGCAATGGTGGAGGAGGAAGTAAGGCAAGAGAGCAGCGCGGGTATTAAGCAACGACATGATGATAATTACATTGAGAGTTGGTCTTGACGGTATAGCAGCAACGCGAGAGGATACCACGAAATCCCTGGAAATTGTAATTTTTTCCGCAAAACGATACGATAAATGCGAGACTGATTTTGGTACAAGCTACTCCACGCGAACGATGCCCTCTATATCCAAGACGTGGAACGGTGTCGAAGGTGAGAGGGGAGGTGAGAGCCACCACACCACACCCTTGTGGCCCCTTCACCTCACAACGGACTGCATTTTCAATACAATAATTCCTATTGTCCATTTCCACTGTTTTCACGCACACAATACCAGTCGGCAATCTACGATTGGCTGTTTCTTGTTTTCCTCTAGCAAACGACCATGTTTCCCCGCGCTTCTCTTATTGTCTCAGACAGCGTTTACGTCAGAGGGAATGGGAGCATCATTCGCGATCAGAAGCCTTCACTTTCACCATCATCGCTCCCAGCCACCTGATCAAACACTAAACTTGCTCCGCCGTCTGCGACTGAAAACTTCAACATCCCACATCCTTTTCTTCCTACTCTCATACTCTCCTACTTTGCGACCAATCGACCACTACTTTTACACTTACTCAATCCATTCCTCACCTCAGAGAGCAACGCGATATGCAGCAAGACGCAATGAAGCTTCAGACACCTCCCTACTCCTCCCCCACGACCCCGGAGCCTCCCAAACTCCAGGACAACTACGCGCAGGGAGCTCAAACTCCAATCTCCTCTCCCATCATAGCCTCCGACTTCGAGCTACGTGCACCGACGTTCTTCATCCCCCATGACCTCACCCAAGCTGAGATGGAAGCCGATCCGCAGCTCAAGCGCCTCCAGCAGGACCTCCTCATCTTAACCAGCATGAACGACAACAGCACCCTGAGCTGGCGCCCAACCTGGTTCTCAGCACCTGCGCTCGACTCAGCTTTCTGGACCCTGCAGAACCCGCCTGATGTCGTCACTGAACCACTTCCCCTCGGGCCCGCGCCGCTTGGGAGCCAGATCGTGGTCCGCCAGCAGGTCATGACGCGCCGTATGAGACAGGACGGTGACCGGGCACCAGCCTACATCACCACGGTCGAGAAGTGGGAGCGTTATTGCGCGGTCTATGGCGTGCCGTGGGATTTTCTGTGCGAGGATCAGGTTCGGCTGATGAGGTTGGGACTAGCGAGGGACGCGTCCGGCAGTGTCTGCGGTAAGTCCTCCTCTCCTTCCACGGTGAAGGTCAAGTCACCGAAGTATCTAACTTTCATACCCAGCACCGCCCACTTGGCCGCTCCACCCCGAGCCGCAGCACCCCAGCCAAGGCGAGTACATCCTAGCCGGGGAGACGCACAGCAGTCTTCCACTCAAATTCCACGGCATTGCGCTGGCCTATGGCAACGAGTTCGACGAGTGCATTGTCGTCCGCCCCGATGGCGCCTTGGAGGTCCGAGAGAAGGCGTGCGAGCAGTATCTGCGCACGTTTTCTCGGGGTAAGCGCTGGAGCTACCTTCCGTGGACCAAGGAGCAGGAGAAGAGCTGCCAGCCCCGTGTCCTGAAGCTGAAGTTCTGGAACACGGCAATGGAAGTCGAGATGGAGATGCAGGCGGCGGGTCAAATGACTGCGGACGTCGGGATGTGTTTGGAGGTCGAGACGATGGGATGAGCTGCGAAGTGAAGCAGCGAAGGTCATCGGATTAGAGATGATCGCAGGAGTGAGAAGTTTGCTGCAAGAGCAAGGGTTGAGCGGACTTGATCATTCGGAGCGACCGTTCTTGCTTCTTGTTCTCACTTACTTCATTCACACAAAGGTCTGGGACGATCCTTGGCGTCTTTGGATGCGTATACCCCTTGCATAGCGCTGGAGTGAAGCGACGAGCATTGTTTGGGCCGTTATGGCACTTGGACTGGAGTGAGGCGGATTCGATCCGGCAGACACAGTTAGTTTATCATGCAATGCCATATTCAAAACCACAGCTCTCCTCACTATCTTAAGTATTGCATGTGTATCATTCCGTAAGCTTTGTGACGTGAACGAGCGTGTAATATCTGACAGTCCTGGCTTTCTTTTTCCATGGCACGGGAATACGGTAGCCTGAACGAAACAAAAGCAACTGAAGCAGAACCTATTCGCATAAAAAAATAGCCCCGCATTATATGCACAGTGATGTTAACAGGCGTGTTCACCCACCCAGTAGATGGAGTCTTGGTTGGCTGGCCATGCGGTCAACAGTCGGCGATCACTACCGGTCGAATCATTCATTAAAACTCCCCGCGCCGCAGAGTAGTACGAGTCCCAGAAGGAGAAAAGCTACATTTTTTTCCATCTATAGGTTAGACGAGAGCTATCGTGTATGCGGCAATTTAGGCGTGGAACAAGTGATTGAGACGAACGAGCTGCGTTAGTCTATGCCACTCTATGCGAAGTATGGGTGTTAAGCGGGCGTGTAGATAGCGGATGGGGTTAGGCTTTGCGGTAGTTCGGAGTCGATGGAGTGCGTGGTCGGATTAGGACTTGGAGGGTCCTGTTTGACATGAAGGAAGTTGTCTAGATTGACGTCTTGAGCTGGGCATGGTAACTGTTACGGGGAGTTTCTTGCTTTGAGCGCTCGACTTCTTGCGACTAGCATTGTAGAGGTATGGAAGGTGTCCTTTTCCTTGGAGAGACCGAGGGGCTTCTCTCTGGGGAACCTATATTTTGGCGTGAGAAGGTGTGTAGCACAGATGACACGCGTTAGCTTCCGCTTCCGTGAATTGATGGAGTGCATATGTACGGAGTAGTGATGGGTGTCGGCTACCAATCTAAGACTGCGTCCTAGGATATCTGTCATCTCGGTTGTATCCCATGTCTTTCCTTACCTCCAAGAATTCACATCCACACCAACCAATCACCATTGCCTCCGCGAACTTACCGCTACCCGGTAAACGAATATATATCGATAAACGGCGCAGCACACCCATTCATGTTAGCCAACCAATCTGCCTGGCAGTCTTCGCTCCATCGAGCATTCTGGCTCAACTCGAACTATATTACACGGGATAAAAACACCCTTGCAGTTCCGCTAGGGCGGCGCATTGCGGACCATAGCCAACGTCCGTTACGTCTGGAAGCGCAGACAGATTGATTGTAGATTGCGCTGCCACGAGGAAGACGGTCATGGACGGGGAACCGGACCTTGCGGGTGCAGAGAGGTGTGGATGGGAGGGTTGGCGAGGGAGTGGAGAGGTTAATTTTAGATTGATAGGCAGGAGTTGTTTCTCTGTTCAGATGTTTAAGAATGGATGGGACCGCTGCGTTGTGTGTCGTGAGTTTTGGGTAGCCACATTCGACTGAAGTACCGGTGTAGACAGAACAGGTGAATGACTGGAACAGACGACCCGGAAAGCTACCGCAATACAGCTAATATCATCCTCCTCCACCCTTCGTTCCTCCTTCTCTTCTCTCGTCCTCACTCCAACTGTCCATCATATAGACACCTTCATTCAAGCCCTCCACCTACCTAGACCTCAGTCCATACTGCTCAAGCCCAACCGAAATCGATCGAACAAGCCAAAGACACGATGAAGATCTCCTCTCTCATTGCGCTGGTTGCGGCCACGGTAGCTCTCGCTTCACCGGCAGCTGTACGTCCTCATTTCTCTTGCGTGTATGATGCAGAGAACTAACCAAGTGTAGGTCAGCCTCGAGCGCTCCACCAAAGTGACTCGGGATGCCGACGGCACGAAGGTTCTGACGCCGTGTATCGAATGCCCTTGTGAAGGCTTCACTGGATACTGCACTTGCGTACGTTATCTCAACTACCTCTTCGAGTGAATATTTGCTGACGAGTCAAGGTCCCGAACGGTTGCTGCTGCACTTGATTGAGCAGGAACGAGGGAAACAATGGATCCGGTGGGCATCTGTTTCCGCCGGAATTCCTGGTTTCCCCGAATGATTGCATGGCTGTATACTAATGGATGGCGTGGGTTTCTGGCGTCTGGTTCAATAACGGGTCAAAATCAATGGTCAATGTCCAAGGTGGAGGTACTGCTCACGGGAGGTCCTTAGTTGGAGATAGTTCAACATCTGCAATGATCGGCTATAAAAAATCAATGAGGAGATGTGACTCCTGGTGATGTAGTCGTTGTCTGACGTCGTCCGAGATGCTCCAGGTGTGTCAAATGTCAGGTCCCGCGTACGCCAAGCCTGACTAGTGGACCTCGGCTATACTTGCCCCTCAGGGTTCAGCTCCATAGAAAAGTTGCTTGCGATATTCTCTCCACTGCATCGACGCCGACGCCATGTTCCAGAACATATGCGCCATCCCGCTCGACCACGACCTCTTCACGCAGGCAGTGCATCCTGAAGAGCCAATTGTCTCTGTCGGGCTTGCCTCAGGCCACGTTCAAACTTACCGACTGCCTGCTGGCGCAAGCGACGACAGTGACGGCGACGAGACGCTCGCTTCTGAGAATGGCTTTGGGCACATAGAGACGGCGTGGAAGACGCGGCGGCACAAAGGGAGCTGTCGGTGTTTGGCGTATAGTCATGACGGGGCGCAGTTGTTCTCGGCAGGTACAGATGGCATCGTGAAGGTTGCGCATCTTACGACGGGCCAAGTCGCCGCGAAGATTGCCGTGCCATTAGAACCGTAAGTGTACTGGATACGTCCCGAATGAGACAGTTCTGACAATCTCTAGCTCTTTAGGTGGCATTGATGCACCTTCAATCATCCACGCCCTCTCTCCACAGACGCTCCTCCTCGGTACCGACTCGTCAGCACTTCACTTGTACGATCTGCGAGCCCTTGGACCAAA
Organism: Byssothecium circinans; assembly: GCA_010015675.1. Classification (NCBI taxonomy): domain Eukaryota; kingdom Fungi; phylum Ascomycota; class Dothideomycetes; order Pleosporales; family Massarinaceae; genus Byssothecium; species Byssothecium circinans. The sequence continues at coordinate 96,218 of ML976986.1, forward strand.
GGCTGCAGTAAAGCCGCAGCAAACACATCACCCCCACGACGATTACATATCTTCCCTCACGCCGTTGCCACCCACCTCGGAAAGCACAAGCGGGCTCAGTAAGCAATGGGTCACCACAGGAGGCACAACACTGGCAGTCACCGATCTGCGGCGAGGAGTCATGGTGCGGAGTGAAGACCAAGAGGAGGAGCTGTTGAGCTCAGTCATGGTGACTGGCCTTTCCAAAAAAGGTACAAGCGTTGGCGAGAAGGTGCTCGTTGGAGGCGCAAGCGGTATCCTTACCTTGTGGGAACGCGGCGTGTGGGACGATCAGGACGACCGCATCATTGTCGACCGGACGCCTGGAGGGGGAGAGAGCCTTGACTCGCTGGCTTTGCTGCCCGATGATATTGGCCCCAGAGGAAAAGTGGTCGCTGTCGGGCTCGGTAATGGGCTGATTCGCTTTGCTAAGATTGGTTCCAATAACATCATCGGAGAGCTTTCTCATGATGAGCTTGAGAAGGAAGGTGTCATTGGCTTGGGCTTTGACGCGGATGGACGAATGATTAGCGGAGGTGGGAGGACGGTGAAAGTCTGGGGTGAAAGGGGCCCTGATGACAACGAGGATGAGGAGGCGGAATTGGTCGGGGGTGTAACAAACGGTGTGAAGCGTGGGCCGAGCGCTGACTCTGATGAGGATAGCGATGAAGAGATGGGGGGTAGCAGCGACGAGGAAAAGCCGACACAGAAGCGAAAGAAGAGGAAGAGGAACAAGGGCAAACAACAAAAAGCACACGGGATTCTCGGCTTTTCCGGTCTTATATGAGAGTGGCAGCATCGCTCAGCTCATTTAAGTCTACCCCTAGGCGCCTTGCTCAAAGACTATGGACTAAGCTGGTACAATGGGAGTGGTACCGACGTACCGACATCGCTACCGCCAACGACGGGTCATCCTGTACACTAGCGCCAGCGAAACTACAATTGATACCCAGCCACGTGCTAGCAGTTGACATTTCTACACAGCATTTCGCGTGGGACGGGATACCTTCGACTGCATTGACGATACATGTTCGACGTCATCAAGTGACGAAAGACCTAATCGAGGCGCACTTAATCTCTAGCCTTCTTCATAAAGAGTGGCGAAATCTACGAAAAGTATCATGTTCAAATTCGTCTCCCGTCTGGTTTCTCTAGCTGATGGCAACTCGTAACTTGTGTTATTTATCAACATTCACTTCCTTCTATTTCGTGATTCATCTCATTCCTTCTGTTTTACGCTTTATTCCCAGTCGTTCTCCGTCACTCTGAAGAGTAGCCCTACACTCGCCGCGGACCTCACCATCCGCACCCAACATCACCTACTCAGCGGCCAAACTCTCCGGTATTCAGCAACCCGCATCAACCGCCCCCATCAATCTCCACAGTCTCATCGAGGTCACGCCTCAACTCCGCATATACAAGCCGCATCCCGCATCCCGCATCCCCAGAATCCCCGATTTTCCTCCTCCACCTACCTCGTCATTTATCTCCCACGCCGCCATTGGCCACCACCATCTCGCTTAGCACCATAAGCAATCTTAGTTGATCTCTCTTAATTGCTTAATCTAACATCGCCGTGCTCGATTCAGGCAACGGACCGGAGATTCCGCGGTGGATGCGGTCTGGAGGATACGGCTGAGGCTGTGGAGGCTCGCGGTACTGTACGAGGTGGGTTCTTGGTTGGTGGATAGGAGGGAGGAGGAGAGAGAAGCCGGTGGTGTAGGAAGTGAATTAAGGGCGGTGGGCTTAGGGTATGCGGTCGAGAGTGCGACTTTGATAGAGATGGGTATGGGTATGGGTAGGGGGGCGTGGGTGTGTGTACTGCTAGTCTGTTGGCGTGGGATATGTTTATATATCGCGCGTGAGCGGCAGCAGTATATGAGATCCCACGAACAACGACAACCGACACTAGCACTATCAAAAACTTTCCAGTTGAGTAGTAAAGAGTCGAAAACATGAAATTCACATCCTCCCTCGCCCTCAGCGCCGTCGCGGCTTCCACAGTCTCCGCACATACTATCTTCGTCTCGCTCAATGGTGGGAAGGTCGGAGATGGGATTCGTGTTCCCTCGTACGATGGCGTACGTCTTCTCTTCTCTTTCCCGTATACCAAATTAATCATTGCATCCATCACATCGATCTTCCCCTCCCTCCATCCCTCGCACAGATCTCATGTACTGTACTAACAAATATGTGTCTTGATAGCCCATCACCAACGTAGCCTCCAACGACATCGTCTGCAACGGCGGCCCGAACCCAACAACGCCTTCTTCGACCGTCATCACCGTAGCAGCCGGCTCCTCTGCGAAACTGACATGGCGACACACACTGACGTCCGGCTCCAACGATGTTATTGACGCGAGCCATAAGGGTCCGGTTATGGCGTATTTGAAGAAGGTTGGGGATGCTAAGACGGATTCTGGTGTTGGCTGTAAGTTTCTGCACTGCCGCTCTCACATTTTCCTTAGCCCTACGAGACGAGAAGAGAAGAGAAGGAGAAAGACGGTAGCGGAGGGGATTGAATTGAATTGAATATTCATCGAAATAAAGGGGGAGAAATGCTGATTATCACGATGTCCAGCCGGCTGGTTCAAAATCGCAGAAGACGGCCTCGACACCAGCGGGAAATGGGGCGTCGACCGCCTCATCGCCAACGGCGGCGTGCAAACCATTACGATCCCTCAGTGCATTGCTCCAGGGCAGTACTTGCTGCGTGGGGAACTCATCGCTCTGCACGGTGCGTCTAGCTCGCAGGGTGCGCAGTTTTACATGGTGAGGTGAACCTTTGGTGGAGAATGATGTGTTGATGGTAGGGTCGCTAACGTGATTGAATGGTTAGGAGTGCGCCCAGATTAATATCACGGGCGGTAGTGCGAGTAAGACGCCCGCGAGCGTTAGCTTGCCTGGCGCGTATAAGGCGAGTGACCCGGGGATCTTGTATAATTTGTACAGTGGGCAGAAGACGTATACGGCGCCGGGACCGGCGGTGTTCAAGTGCTAAGTGCTAGGGTGGTGGGTTAAGGAAAAAGATGGGGGGCGGGGGGGAAGTGGATTGCGGCCGGGTTCTTGTAGATAGTTGTGAGGTTTGGGATAGACTTGAATGAATGATTGAACGTAGATTACGTGTTGGTATTAGTTAATATGTACATGGAATTGAAGGTAAATAAGAAAGGTTGCAAGCGATGGACCTTCCTGGCTTTCATTTCTTGCGCGGACGCCGCTTGGTTGTAGTAGAGTTTGCCTTGGCCCCGGTCTTCTTGACCGGAGTCGTAGAGACTCTTTTAGATGCGCGACGAGTTGGTCCAGCCTTCTTCGGAACCTTTTCTCCACATTCATCTGCTTCTGGGGGTGAGATACTTGTCGCCGCCATCTTCGCCAGCCTACCAGATGTGCGTCTCCTCAATGGGGTTTTCTCACTTCGCCCCGTCACCACCGCATCTTTCATCTTCGTCACTCTGCCCTTAGCCACTTTTCTCACAGGCGCAGCCTCCTTAACAGCCACATAAACCTTCCTCGTCCTCTTAGCCCTCGGCTCCTCCCGCTTCACCCCATCCTCCATATCGCCTCTCTTCGCCTTGACCCTACCCCTATCTTTCGAAATCGAAACACCCCTCGGCCTCCCCTTCGCCCCCACAGTCTTCGCAGGCAAATCTCTCACAAGACCACCCCTCGTAGTCTTCACATTACCAATCTTATGACTAAGCTGATCAACATCCAGCGCAGTTTCCGCAGTCGAACCATCCTCATCCGTAGAGCTCCTCGTCCTCTTATACCTTGCGAAGCTAGCCGCAGGTGTATTCGGGGGCACGACAGAGCGCGCATCGGAAAAGGGGACATCGTACGAGTGTCGCTTTCTCGTGGCTTCGATGTCGATGGGGGGAGCAGCTTGCGAGGACTTCGTCTTCGGTTTGGCTGTTCGTTTACCTGGAGATTTTTTCGGCGTAGTGGGGTTTGTTGTGGAAACGGGGCCTCGGTGGTTCTGGCCTTCTAGGGATGGTGAGGGTGTGGGCGCTGAGGATCTGCGTCCTCTGCTCTGGGGGATTTGTTCCGCATGCGCGGCTATTCCGAACACTCCACCGTCCTTAATTACGTGGGCTTTTCTCGCCGTCAAAGAACTTGACGAGCTGCTCGCTGATGCCGAGTCCAGGAAGTCCAATAGACCGTCCGTCGATGACGCTGTGGAAGACTCGCCTATACTCTTGCTAGAAGACGGCGCCCAGCGTCTCGCGGGCGCCATGATGAGGGGCTCTACGTACGGTCTACCCAGGATCGTAGTCTTTTTCGCTTCTTGGGTGCGAGCTTCGCGACGGTTGGCGAGGTCGGTGGCTTCAGTGTTGTATTTGAAGGTGATGGCTCCTTGTTTGGTAGATTGGACGGGTTTCTTGCCTTTTTCTTTGCGCTTTGCTTTGCCTTTGGCGGCTTTCTTTGGGGGAGGCGCGAATGGGTTTCCGGTCAATACATCTGATGTGTGGTCTTCTAGAAGTGGCGAATCGATGAAAGGTATGTAGCCCTCGTCGTCATCGTCATCATCAAGTAATGGACTCGGTGCTGCTCCACTGGACCTTCGCTGTAGCGAACACCAAGGCTCACATGCAGGATGGACCCTCTGCCACCTAGTGCTCGGACTTGTCCCGATGGGATTTAGACCCTCTGATGATAACGCGGATAGTCTCCTCGTATCACTACCACTGCTCGCATTCGACATGGTGGACGCATGATGTGAATCCTCAGGGCCCGAAGGTGCGAGTTGAAGCGAGTCTTGTGGCGTTCCTCCGAGCTGAACTCTTGAAGCTGGACCTTTTCCTTTACCCTTCGCTTTTTGTTTCGTAGTTGCAATTCTCCGTTTCTTGACTGGCCGTTCTACTGCCGCAGACGAAGATGTAGGCGAGGGTTGGTTGCGATATGTTGGGTCGGTGGGATTTTTGCGCTTTCTAGGGACTGGGGAGCGGGATTCAGTTGAGGGAGTCGAGGGAGGGATGTCTCGATAGTTGCGATCTTGGATTTTTGCTCGTTTCTTGGGGACCTTGCAGGTGACGTATTCGTACGAAGATGTGCTTTCGGGCATGTCTTGGTATGCTGTATCTTCAAGTTCGTTTGTGATATCATCGACACTCCGCTTCTTGCCTCTCGTGGCTCTCAAACTTCTGACCGTAGCATTACTGCTCTTCCTTTCCAATGAAGCTACTGCGCCTTCTCCATCATCGTCGTCGTCGTCCACGACTTTCTGCTTGCCCTTCGCCTTCCCTCTTCTCTTACTCTTCCTCGACGCTCTGCTCCTCTCACGAAACTCCAAGCTCTCAAGACTGCTCTTGCTAGCTTTTCGTGGATCCCACGCTGCATTTGGATGTCCATCCGGATAACGTTTGGCATTGTGCAGCACAGAACTAGGGACGCGTTCAGAACCACCCGTGCTGTATCGGCAAGGGTCCCAGTCTACAAGGGGATTGAGGGCTGAAGGGCGTCTGCCAGTGGGTTTTTCGATTTGAATGTCTGTGTTCGTTGATCGCGTTGAAGGTGCTGCGAGTATGTGAAACATTTTATCCGGGAAGTGTTCCACATTCCCTAGGTCTTCTACATCTTCCTCTTCGTCGTCGTCATTGTTGCCTCGTGGAACAATGATGTGGCTGCCACTCCTCAGTCTCGAAGAAGACGCAGCCCCCGTCTTCGTATCAATCTTCAACGCCGACTTTATCGGCCTTTTGTCTGCACTCCTCAAACTTCTCCGTCTCGGACTCGCCAGACTACTCAAAGCCAAAGAACTCACATCAGCGTCCGCGCCCTCCTCATCCCAATCCCTGACCCCAAAGTCATTGTACGCAACCCTCTTCTCCACTGTAAACGGCGAAAATGACACTTTTGATATTCTTCTCTTCGAACTACCCGGCCCCGCTGCGTCAACTTCCTCGTCATCGTGTTCCCGTTGTCCTTTTTGCTCGCGCTTAGCACCTGCAATGCTGCGCTTGAGCTCACGCAATCGTTCACTACTCCTCCGCCTCTTCGTCCTAGGAACGGCGTACAAGGCGTTGATACCTGAGCTTGCTGCACTTGACCGTCTCCGCAACTCGTCGATCCTTCTGATCTCGTCGTCATTCAGAGGAGAGAAATCTTCAGAACGGCTCCTCGAGTTGTGGAAAAAGATATGCGAAGCTTTCAACTCGCTCGTCCACAAATTCCACTCGATCCCACAAAACGGACAAAGATCATTCGCCTCTCTCCGATGTATGGCAAGATGGCTTTGAGCCTCCTGTAAATTCAACGTCCCATGACACTTGGTACATAAAACAACGTCGTCGGTATCCCGTGTATGGCATTGTTGCGGGGCTTTGCGTAAATGGCGTATGGAGTGAAGATCGTCCTTGAGTTGAGCGATGGGTAGTGGATCGATGGTGGTGTTAAGCGCTGCGCCGTTTTCGTATCTGTGAAGGAAGAGATCTTCCCATTCGAGGCGTTCGAGTTGGCGTTGGTTGTTTGCAGAGTTTGTCGTTGGTGTGGATGGGCGCCGGGGCTGTGGAACAGATGGGGAGTATGGAGAGTTTGGTATACTGTGCATCCAGCTTGCCACTTCGCTTGAGCGTCGTTCGAGGGTGTTTGGACTGCCCATCGCGCGGAGCAACTCCTCTGGATTGTGTTCATCCATGACCTCCGGCACTTCGACGACCTTCCAGTACGCTTGGTCATCACGCGTCCATGGCTCGTCGCCTATGATAGGTTGGATAGGTCGCGTGTCGTTCGGAACTTCGATGGCTGCGAATTTCTCGGCTAGACTTGCGATCTCAGGAGGTGGGTTGATGGGCGGTGCGGTGGGGAGATTGCCAGCTGGATACAGCTTCGGAAGGTTCCTAATAAGTCGCGACCATTCGGCTGTTTTGCCTTCAGCGATCCATCGCTCGCGGGCTTCTTTCGAAACAGTAGGCCAACCCTTGTTGTAGAAGTCCTTTTCAAAGGCCCAGAGTGCGGTTTTGTATTTTGACGTCTTTGGCGGCGTAACCGACGGCCAGAACTTTCGAGGTACTGGTGTTCGTTTGACTAGCATTTTCTTGGTCTGTGATGGAGCCGAAATACTGCCTCGAGTGTTGCGGCGGCCACTCTGGCCCTGACTCTTGCGCCTGTCCGCTGATTGAGCACTGCGTTGTTCATGGGCTTCATCCACCTCCGTCTCCAGCCATTCCGGATTCGGCTGGGTCGGATCTTCCCACTCGCCAGGTGCAGTCCAGAAGTAGTAATGGGGTAGATCCATCTCCGGGAATCTAATATAGAACAGATTATCAACACTCTTCTCCGCCTCCTCATCATCTTCTAGAAGCGGATAGTCGAGGTAAGAAGGCATATAGCAAATGGGAGGACGATATTCAGATACAGCGCAGGCATCAATCATCTTCTGTCTCTGGTCCCGCAGACGTTGCGCCGCCTTCCTCTTGGGTTCAGATTTGCCAATAGCCCTTTTCTTTTTCTGCTCGAACCGCCTGTACTCGTTTTTCTTCCGCCACTTGGCGTATACATCGGCGAGACTTTTCTTCGAAGCGCTGCGAGGTGGGAGTTCCAAGTACATCCTCCCATTCCACCACTGCACTTGGGTACGCTCTGCCCAATCTGCACCGCGCTCGATGATAGCTCGTTGAAGTTGACCGTACATGATGCCATTTCGAGCGCAGTCCTTGGTATGTTCTGATAGCGAGAGCACGAAATCCGGACCCACTTCATCCGCGTACTGACGACCCGGTAGCTCGACCTTCTCACCGGTGAAAGTTGTAATCAGTTTCATGACTGCATAAGGGAGCTTCTTTGGTAAGAGTTCCGGCATGATTTTACGCAATCGACCTGTTGGCGAAAGCGGCGAGGGCGGTGGATGAGGCGACGGCATGTCGAAATGCGGCCATTCGTAGATTCGTAGTCTTTGAGCTGGATGGATTGGCTCAATAGAGTGCGATGTAGAAGGCGTCATCGTACTTGTGGACTCGTAATCAGTCTGGTCATGGAATCCCTCTGGCTCCGAATCCGTGGTTTCGCTCACGTAATCCTCACCAGCTGTCCTTCTCCTCTCCCTATCTTGCTTCCTCCTCACCCTTTCTTCTTGCACCTTCTTCTCACGTGCCTGAATCTCTTTCCTCCTTCTACGCGCCTCTCTCTCACCCGCACGCCTCTCGAACTCGTCGATGCGATCCTTGTTCGCTAACACATGTATCATTTCGACCTTGCTCATGTCCTTCTTGTACACGCCAGCTTCCTCTGCCGCTCTTTTCAGTTCGACGTGATGCCTATCGTCCCAGTGCGTGCCCGTCTTGTCCTCGTCTTTAACTTCCCACCTACCGCCACGGGCGTGTGGAATTGCTTGGGGTGCTTGTGATCGCGCTTCAGCTTCCGAGGGATCCTCTTCGGAATAGAGGTCCGAGAATCTGACTTTGGGCTTTCCTTTCGGCATTCTGGCGATGTTCCTGAAGTATTTGAGAGTATGTTTCGAGAGGCGTGGAGTGTCTCAGACAACTATTTCGTGGCGGAATTGTCTCGATTGAGATGAACAAGGATTTAGATCAAGCACGACTCAGTTGGAGTGTTGCGTGATTGTCAACGAGCACCGAGAGGGTTGCAGGTATGGTATCTCCCATGCGAAGCTAGATCTTGCAATCGACAATCCGGCTTTTCTTTGTCGCGCCGCGTCCGGAAATGACCCCTAACGTTCACGTTGAGGCGTTGAAAGCATATTCTTTGTTCTACATCATGGTGGTTAACGGGATAAAACGTTTCGTGTAACGGGTAGTTCGATATCGAAATCTCGACTAAAATTGGAAAAAGTAAGTCAAGCCGCTCAATTCCCCTCGCTGAAAATTACATACGTGCTCAAACTAGTTTGCTTTCTGCCCAATTCGTTTCGTGGTGGCTGCCTTTGAGAGCACGAGACCAGCAGCGAAACCCAACATTCTGGAGACACCGATGACAATCACAACACCTGCAATACTAGCGATGAGGACCCACGACCTGCAAAGCGACGAAAGCCACGTGCAGCGCTGCCGCGACTCCAACCACCTGCCGCAGGCACACCGCAGAGCTCCGGCCATCAACCGCCAGACCTGAGATTGACGACTCGCAACCCCAGGCTGATGGCGAATGTTCATCGACCTTCATCAATGACGAGCAGCACCGTGTTTTACAAACTTCTCAGAGTCCCTCTGCGGTACCAGTTGCTAAGTATCAGGAATGGCCCTTCCAAGGCTTCCTCGAACGCACCCAGATCGGGGATGATGTGACATACCATCTTGAGTTCAAACTGTCATCCTAGTCTACAAGGTGTGACGACTGAGTCCAAAAGCGTGCATTATGATGAAAACCTTCATCCAGATACTCTGGAGGGTAAATGTAGGAAGCCTTTGGTCTTTCATTTGAGAAAGCGGGGCGGGGCGGAGCGGGTAATGCTCCGGTGCGCGCCGGCTGTCAGCAAGCTCGCCGAACTGGGCATAGCCGCGAGAATCGCAACTGAAAACGAGCAAATTCAACCATTCAAGCATTCTAACAATCATACATACCCCTTCCCACAGCTCAACCAACCTACACTGCTGGAAAATAACGACCATCCTAGGCCATCAATTGTTTTCGCCTCGCGGAGCTAATGTCGGTCCGTATCTTTGTTAAATTTCGAACCAGTCAGGTTCCGTGTGAGCCAGGGCGAAAAGTCAAGTACGTCGCCGATGCAGCCTGTTCGGTTTTATTAGGCCGCGATTTCGACCACAAGAAAGATTTTCTTCACAGTCAAGGAGAGCTGTACTGCGACAATGCTCCTTGCCACATCCTCATTGACTGCGAATATCGTCATCCACTTGCTTCGAAAGAGGTTCCATTACACTGCTATGCTGTTGAGGTGGACAACCTTCAGGATAAGGACCTGTTAGTATCATGTTTCACACTCGGCTTCATCTGCATTTACTGACATACAAGCCAGAGCCCTTCGAAAGACAAATGTGCACCGAGGCCAAATTGACGTTGTCCCGTGGGGAACACATTCATCAAAACAACACCAGCAATTAAGAAGCGGTTTGGAGAGGTTCAGCTTTTTCGATCACGATGAGCAGGGTTCGGCCATTAAGACGCTACCTAGACTCGAGGTGCAACATGTCCATTAGACAGCAACACCCAAGATGATTGTGCCCCGAACGACTGTGTGGAGTAGGGTAGTTACAAGCAGGACATTTGCCGTTTGCAGCACCAAAGTATGGCCTCGTGATCCCTGTACAGCCTGTACCTTGAAGGGCGCCAGTGCAGTGAATAGTCTCCCCTGTCGCCCTATGGTCGCAATCGTAGTCGTATTGGCGGAGTTCGCACATGTTCAAGAGGAGGGGAAGAAGTTGATAGATGGCTATGATTGAAGAAAGAACTCTCAGATCGTAGTGGCATGCAATGGGTGTAAAAGGGGCTTTTACTTCCATTAAATAGACGTTGGAAACTTGGCGAGGCACACATAGGAGGCGCACGGCCTATAGATGGTTGGTTGTCTCCGCTGTCTATGTACCCCGCATCGATATCTGTTGCATGCACACTCAGCACGTCTTTGCTCACGGAAACCGGAAAGGATCAGCCGGGGCGGACGCGAAGGCGGGGCAGAGCACCTTCCCCGTCGTTGAATTCCTTCAATATGTCAGATAACATATTATCGTGGTCAAAAAACCTACCATTGGAAAAGCAAGGCCAGGTGAGTGAGGTCCGCAGTTGTTGCGCACCTCAGTTGCGGATGTTATGTTCGTTTATAGCCCGACGAGACCAGTCACTGTTGGTGTTCGCAACCAGGTTTGGAATATGTAAATGACGTTACTGGATGTCATTACTTGTTGCCGGTGGTTGGGTGACCCTATGTTTGAAATGAGTCTCATACTGATGCAGTTCAAGAGCTTTGTAACGGTCACTCAAAACTTTAAGTAGAGAGATAAGATGCTACAGCACTTTCAGCCGACTGCTATTCACGTAGCTGTCGTTGGCATATAGTAGGCACAAGCTGTACTCCATCTTATGTAGCCAGTGAATCCGGTCTGCAAGTAAAAAGGGGGCCTTTTTGGGTCCCTCGTTAAAAGTTGACGAAGTCTGGTGAGATGGGTGAGCAGACCCGAGCAGACATAAGCCGAAGCTGAGCCGGGCCTGAGCCAGCCTGAGCAAGGAGGCGCGAGATCACGTGAACTTGGCGGTTGGGATGTGTCGAGAGTCCGGTCTTGAAAAATGGCTGTGTGCTTAAACAAAACAAGAACTTTAATTGCTCTAAGATTCTAGGGTATCCCACTACTCAATGTTAGTATCGTACGAAAACATGGACATTCGGAGCAGGATGGAAATAAACGACATACTCACAATTCCGATTTCTCAACGTAATCTCTCCGCGCAGAGTTGGTCCCAAAATGACCTTCTAACTCCATCCACTCTGCCGTGAACGCCGTCACCAACCTTGTCCAATCCTCTACAGTATCCATGTGTAAATGCTCGCCATCGTCGGTAATCTCATGCCATTGGTAAGGGAAAGGTGTGGGTATCACGTGTAAAACTTCAACTCCACGTGCCATGAAAGGGATATGGTCGTCCTCAACAAAGCCTCCAAAGAAGTTGTCATCCTTTTTCGCATAATCTGTCAAGAAATGGGGTTCTGCGCGCTTCTTATTATCCCGCTTTGCTAGTTTCGACGGGTGATTTGGCGACGACTTGAACAGTCCCAGCTCTCGCAGACGGTGTTCGAGCGTAGCCATGTGTTTATACGCCCAGTGTGTCGTCTTGAAGTATGAAGGTACGGTTGGGCTCGCGCCGCCCAGTAGATCGAGCAGGAGGAAGAGGTCTATGGAATTGAGAGGCGTCTGGTATGTGGATGCGGCGGGATGATAGGCGAACTCCCACGCTTCAGCAAGGGCACTGTAGCAAATTAGCACTCATTCTCTCTTTTAGGATGACTAGCATACCGCGCTCCATATAGACTGTCCGTAGCCGTCCACGATACGAATGCTTCCTCCCCATCCAGCAGCAATATCTGTACGCCACTCTGTTCGTCCATTGCATCCAAATCGTCTGCCATTGCCTCCCACTTCTTCGTCAACGCCTTGTCAATGCTGCGCGCTGCGTGCAAAATCATCGCGCAAGGTGCTGCGCTATCAATCGCCCCAATAAAGCCCTTCGGCTCCACCTTGCTGTCATAATGCGCAACGAGTGCCAGTCTGCCCACGTCTCCAACCCTTGTATTCGGTGGGTCGCGCGTCGCAATGATGTTCACGAAGGGTATCTGCTTGCCGTGGCTCAGGGGCGTAGTCGACGTCGAATTGTGCAGTTCAATACTCCATTCTGGCAGCTCCTTCTTGATCCAATCGACGAGGTGTTGGCGCACAGCAGCATTGCCTTCTGTGCCTGATACTCGCGTGCGCAGAATGGGCGCTAAGATGTTGCCTTTCTTGATATCGAATTCATCGCCTGGATTTGGGAAGTTCTTGAGCGTATCGTCGCTGACAGTGCTGTAGGCAGTCGTAAGGGAGAGTAGAGAAAAGAACGACAGGAACGCTGCCAAGAATACAGGCACCATGATGAGCTACAAAGTCAAGAGTGAAGGGGTCGATTATCTCATTGGTGATCGACCTATCGGAAGGGAGGCAGCATGTTGGGTGCTGTGCTGAGCTGCGACTTGTGAACGGAGGCCCAAGAAATGTCTTGGACTCGTGGTCACATCGCAGCTGATGAATTGATTGCTCGGAACGCTTCCGCCAACCCGCTTTGCGCACGTGATAGCGTTTCACCAGTGGACGCCAAATCCTTCACATATTTTGCGGAAGGAAAGGGTGTCGCGTCTGTAAAATCGCATAAATACGTGACATCGATCTCTCCTGGGCAAGTCGTTGCTTTCGTTCTTCTCCGCCGCCAAGAAGAGATTGAGGCAAGTGTAGCCGAGCCCCCGAACGTCTCCAACGCGTCTGGCTTCCTGCATCACTAAACCCATCAATTGAGATGCATGCGCGCTTCTTTTCCATTTCCCAAGCTTTCAGAAGCTCGAGACAATGCACGCGACCCTACCTATCCAATTTTCAGCCTCGAATAGAGCAGTTTGTGTGCCAAACATGCCGGCATAAATTTTCTACCTCTCCCATCTTTCGCAACATCGCGCAAGCTTCGAGAAGAAGCTATGCCACAGCAGCAAGAAATGTTAAAAATCCGAAAGAGAAGAGTGAGTTTATTTTAGAAAAGCTATTGAACGTTTGGCTGATGAAACTAGGATATCTAACTGAACTCTTGATTTACGATGCTGGAGATACTCGCACCACCTATGTCGCCTTCTGGAAGGCTGTCGTCTTACTGCAATTTGGAACCTGCGTGGTATTCATTACTCCCATGCTGTATAAAAACGAGAATGAACCTAATGAGTACATCCGTTCATTCCAAGCCGTTGGAGGTAAGTTGCCCATGTGTAGGCGCTTTGTTCATATCACGTGCCGGCTTCTCTCACTCAACATCACATCGTTACAATGTTCGACTGCTTTACATCTTCAACTATCAATCAGCGTCTGCCTTAATACTGTTTGTCGAAGCAGACCTCTTTCCGACTGAAGTCCACTCAACTCAAGAACTTCCTTTCCTTTTCTGGATAGCTTCAATTATTTTCCATCCATTCACCCTATCCAGCCCCCATCTCTCCTCCTCTTGATTCGACGTCCGCATTCTGTTTCGACTGAAAAGGTAAATTAACAGCTTCTAGTCACCCTCCTAGCCGCCATCCCCTGCGCCGTCCTCTCCTTCCTAACCGCCCCCTACGTCTCCCAAATCCACATGCAAATCCCCCTCAACGCCACACACTCACTCACTGCCCTCCGAGCCTTCGCCCGCAACCCACCCCCAACAACCCGTCTCCGCTTCCTCACCCTCCGCATCTTCCCCATCGGAAAATTCACAACGACCTATCTATCCGAAATGCGCGCTCTACCCGCTCGACGCTTCCGCATGGCGAACCTCGAGAGAATCAAGGGAAGGCACTGGGAAGAGGAGAAGAAGGAGAAGAGCTTGGGCAAGAAGGTTTGGGAACTTGTTAATGAGCCCAGGTGGAAGTTTTATGTTAAGGAAGGGAGGGCGTGTACGGTGAGGACGGGCGTGCCGGGGGTGTGGGAGGAGGTTGCGAGGGTGATTGGGGAGCAGACGAAGAGGGCTGAAGAGAAGGAGATGGGGAAGGCTGGTTTGGGTAAGGCACGGGGGTTGGATAGGAGGACAGGGACGGTTAAGAGGCTGACGAAAGTAGCGGAGAGAAAGGTGCCCGAGGCGACCATTAGGAGACAGACATTCCGTTCGCCGACGAAGTGAGGGTGTACGAAAGACGTTGAACTACAATGAAGTACCTAGGTATGTAAACAAAAGGAACTCTGCTGGACTACTGTAAGTGGTTCCATGTAGACTATCGACGTATGTATGGAATATTCTGTATTATAAACGAGTACGTGGAAAGCAAGGCTTCTGGTATCAAATTGAAGCGAGTGTTGCTCAAAGAACGGAGGATATCGCAACGTTCCCACCACCAACATTTCATCTCCACATAACATGGTCCCATACCATCCATCCCCACCTACAAACTCTCCCTCGCGCCGTCCCCAAAACCCCGCTCCGTCCTCAAAGGCTGATACAACTATCAAACCGCAGTCTCCTTTTCACTCGTCACGGGCTTATTCTCATCCTGCATCGCAGCCTTCTCCTCCAACGCCACGGGTTCACTCGCCGGACTATCCGTGACCCCCAGCCTAGTCAACAAATCCGACAATCCGACCTCCCCATGCACCTCCGCCCACCTCTCCTTCTCCCTCTCCGCAACCCCCACACTCCCGAACAAAATATCCATTTCCTCGAGCGAGAGCCCCTTAGTCTCGGGAACAATGGCCCAGACGAAGATGGCGCCGCCGGTGGTCAGGAGGCCGAAGAATATGTAGGTGCCGTATGTCATGCTGCGGAGCATGTCGGGGGTTACTTGGCCGACGATGAAGTTGTTCATCCTGGGATGGCGCGTTAGTGGGGCGTTTTATAGAGGGGGAGGAAGGGCAGACGTACCAGTTCGACGAAGCACCGAGGGCAATGCCGTATGAGCGGTTGGACAAGGGCCAGATCTCAGAGATGACGATCCAAGCACAAGGACCCCAGGAGTATCCGAAGTGGATGACGAAGAGCCATACCATTACTACAGCGGCCCAACCGGCCGCTTGGTGGGCTTCCCAGCTATCCTCGAAACTTGCTGAGATGGCAGCCTATTGGAAAAGTCAGCAATCAATTCCGTGATAGTTTCACAAGTGCGCTCTTACAATAATGAAGTGACAGATAGCCATGCCCACCGCACCGATGATGAGTGTGGGCTTCCTACCCCAGCGATCCACATACATAACCGCCGGAATCGTAGCAATGAACATGACGATACCGACCACACCAGTAGCAAGCAACGAAACCGAATTGCTGTTCAAACCGAGCCCACCGAAGATGGTAGGAGCATAGTAAAGCACCGCGTTAATACCCGTCCACTGCTGGAAGAACATCGTCACGGTAGCCACGATAACACGCTTGAACATAGCCTTCGTCTTGAATAGACTGCCAATAGCTACGAACTGCAGCTTGAAGGTGCTCATGGCAGACAGATCCTGCAAATGCGGAAAGTCTTCAGCAAGCGTCTTCTTCTCGAACAGCGACTGAGCCTTGATTTCCGCGTATTCGAGCTCGATCAGATCGTTGTCTTCGGACAGGCCGCGGAGATGGGCGAGCACGCGGCGCGCTTCGGCTTCGCGGTTGTGGTGGATGAGCCAACGGGGCGAGAAGGGCATGAAGAGCATGCCAACGCCGAGGAGAAGAGCGGGAACGAGCTGGAGGGAGAGAGGCAAGAGCCATGCTGATTCTTTTTGACCGCGGCCCGTTCCTCCGATGAAATTTGTGCCATAGTCGATCCAGAAGCTGACCATGATACCGAGCGTGATGGAAAGTTGTTGGAGACCGACCAGTGCACCTCGAACTTCGGGCGGTGCGATTTCGGCGTTGTACATAGGCACGATCATGGAGAGGGAACCGACGCCCATACCTGCTCTCGGTCAGTATGCTTTTCGGGTTCGGTTTTACGGGCTTGTTGTACCAGTGATGAAACGACCAGCAAGGATGGAATTGTGGCCAGCGGAAGTAATCGAGGTAGTTTGTATGACGACACCCACGATGAAGATGGTTACGTTGACGAGAATGGCGTATTTTCGAGACAGTATCTCAGCCAGAAAACCAGAGTACATGGTCCCGAGCCAAGCTCCAAGCTCGAGAATGGATACCAGCCAGCCTTGCTTGGACGCGTTATATGTGAGCGTCTCAGGGTCTTCGATGTAATTGCCCATATCTGCAAAAATCGTTTAGTCTCTCTCCTCTACATGGGAGAAAGGGAAGGTTTAACTTACGTTCTTTGAAGCTTGTCATAACCAGCACGCCAGAGAAGACTCCTTGGTTGTAACCGTATAGTAAACCACCCAAGCAAGCAAAACACGCAATTCCAAAGACCTTCAGATTCTTCATCAAAGCCGCAGGTCCCGATTCAACCTGGAATGCCTTCCGGCGCGCCAAAGCAGCGGCCTCGAAGTCATGAGCGGATCCACCGACGGGCGCCATGATGTCTTTGTCTTCCAACAATCCTTCTCTTTCGCTGTCGTCAGTCTCCGTCCAAAAGCCAAAAGAGTCCAAGAAGGAATCAAGCAAAAAAAATTTAGAGCTCTCCGAACGTGCGGAAACGCTGCAGGACGCGACCTTTTCTAATACCCTGCGCGCATGGTCCGCGCTGCAATTCATACCGCAAGGCTTACTGCATTTGCAACCCTAGCAATACGCGGCACCTGGGTCTCGGGTAATCGGGGTGAAGATCTTGAATGCCAGTTCGAGAGCGTCGAGCTATATAGCGGGTAAATTGTTCGGTTAAGCTGATTGGCGCTTGCTTGACCAGCTTCAACGACGGGCCTTTTTCGCTGCCAGATGAGGTCGCTCACCCGACGCTATTATTCGCCCGGTGCAGTTGTTGTCAGAGTGTTGGACCGAACCCCGCCTCTGATGAGCTGACCGCATGGCTGCTTCACGCCTTACACTGTACAGTACGCTTGTCGAATCGTTCATGCTGGATGTGTCGATCTTGAGACTGTTCTGCAATTTGCTCGTACTCACCGTTCCAAGTGTTCTGGGCCAAAGCGGAATCATGTCTCTTGCGTATCCTGGTGGCTCTTGAAACGTACAACCAATATAAGCGTCGAGTTAAGCTTCGAAGTACCGCACGAGGCGTTTGATCCGAACGCCCCGCGGGGGTGGGGCTGGCGGGAGCTAATAGTCGATCGTTGGCTATTCTGCCTAAAATGCGAATGAATTGCTGGAAGATGAATAAAGTAAGTGAGCCTGGGCGGGGCGATCCGGGTGTATGGAAATAAAGAGATGGTCGGGTCAGGGCAGATGAGAATGGAATGGTTTAGAGAGAACAAGAATGGTGAATGTGGGTGAAGAGACGGGTCTTGGGAAAAGAGAGGCTGGGGATGAAGCTGGGGACAACAGAGCTAGCCTTGGCCGTCTTAGCGGCAAATTACGAACATCCTAAGCTCGGCAAAGAGACCTGGATGCTGGATTCTGGCATGCTGCATGGATGTTGAAAGGAAGCTTGGGATCTTGAGAGATGTTTCGGGACGAAAGCGATAAAGTGTATGCTGTGGAGAGGTCTCTGCATAGTGATGAGATGTCACACTTCAAACTCTCAACAGTCTCTAACAGTTCCGTGGGGTTCGAGTCAGGCACAAAAGGGGTAGCCTTGAAGATAGCTGGTATCCAGAGCAACACTGCCGTACACGATACTTTGTTCCACCGCCACAGGTATTCTTTGAGTTCGCATAGGGATGAATCATGGGTTATGGTCAACGATCACTACCTTACGCTACTCGCGCCAGCCAGTGTTGTATCTGTTGATGCACTGTTTAGTAATTCCATCATGTTCGTCATGATATAAATTCAACAGACGTGGTTGCAAGGCCTCCACCCACAAATGTTCCTTCGTTCATTGCTCTTCAGATTGCATCAGTGAACCCGGCGTTCAGTCAAGAGGACTGGTGAACGGCACCCAATTTTTTATTCTAACAATTTGATGGAAGAACCTTCGCTCTAAGTTAAACGGTAGATACCGAGAAGAAGTGCTGAAAGAATGACTGTCAAATTGCAGGTGCCACATCAGATGTGAGAGCTCGAATTTATACGCTGTGTGCGACCTAACCGACCACGTGACCAAACTCGTGTGAAGCTAGCTATTAGTAATAACCGCTACAAACTTGGCCCTCGGCCCTCCATCCACTCGCGATGGCCGCAACTCCAGCCACATCAGATCGATTGATGAGCCGAAGGCCTAGTCCCTAATCGGTCAAGCGTGCCCACCGGAAATCGCAGACTTCGCAGACGGGAAGCCATCAACACTCTTCCATTATTGTCGTTCCAAACCCATCGCAATTCGACGTAGCATACCCTTACTACAGGAACTATCACGAATACATACTTCGTGGTGTACTGGCACGTCTAAACCATCCTCTTTGGATCAGCCGGTGCTACCCTCGAAACTCCAACATCCACGTACAAGAAAGAGATACGATATCCTGACTTTAGTCTTGGGGAATCATAGCCCCCACTCATTCAGATCGAGTTCTTCAAGACTCCTAAGCTGTAGGATACGTGCCTTACACAGGTCGAGTGGAGTGAGATTGATCGCGCTAGATTGAGGCAGTTTTCTAGCCCTCTTGATCATCGCGCACACGGAGCACCTTGCTGGCTCGGAGGTCTGACAAAGCAAGCAAAACCGAAAACACCCAGCTTCCAAGATGCGGGGGTTCACAGGATTCTCAATCGCCTCCCTTTCTGTTCTTCTCATCTCAACAACAATTGCATCTGAACAACAGCCCTTTCAGTTCGAAGCAATGGCCTCAACATACAGCCTGCCCCCGCTCCCATACGCCTATGATGTTAGTTTCACGGCTTCCGTAATGTTCCACCCCACAAGTTAGTTGCTCACGCGCTGCAGGCCCTTGAACCGCACATCTCACAGCAGATCATGGAGCTTCACCACTCCAAACATCATCAGACATACATCACCAATCTAAACGCTGCACTCAAGACCCAAGCAGAAGCTGTCCAAACTGCGGATATCACGACTCAAGTCTCCCTTCAGCAAGCCATCAAATTCAATGCTGGTGGTCACATCAACCACTCGCTATTCTGGCAGAACCTTGCTCCAGCCAATTCAGCCAACGCAAAGTCTTCTGCTGCCCCTCAACTGGTCAAACAGATCAAGGCGACCTGGGGCGACGAAGCTGCCTTCCGTGAAGCTTTCAAGACTGCACTTCTCGGCATTCAAGGAAGCGGATGGGGATGGCTTGTCAAGATTGAGACGGGAAAAGAGCAGAGGCTTGCTATCGTGACAACCAAGGACCAAGATCCTGTTGTCGGGAAAGGAGAGGTGCCTGTTTTTGGTGTGGATATGTGGGAGCATGCATACTACCTGCAGGTAAGAGAATCCCTCGGGGGTCAAATTCGGATGGCTGACGGGGGTTTTAGTACCTGAATGGCAAAGCCGCATATGTGGAGAATATCTGGAACGTGATCAACTGGAAGACAGCGGAAGAGCGCTTTGTTGGCACTCGCGCTGATGCGTTTAAGATCCTGAAGGCATCTATTTAGATGCCAGGCTACCACATAAATCCGTAGTGGCACAACTACAATCAAAAGCTACAACAGATTCTTTTCGAGTACTCCGTATACGCAGGTCCAATAACATCATGATCACTTCCAGCACGGACCACGTCGCCGGAGTATTAGCGCTTCATCTCAGTACTCACTCAAACATGCTCAAATCCCTCTTAAGTACTCAAACATTCGAAGCCATTTCTTCCTTCTATTAAAGTAGTTCCAAAGAATATTTCTATACTGACACCACATCATTGCCATTCTTTGAGTCAACCTTCCCGTCTTCTCCACCCACCCACAAGTATCATGTGCAACGGACACTCCACACGAACCAGCCAGGGCGGCTCCATCGCAGTCTTGAAACCTTGCCAATATTTGAAACGATCCGATTCTGAGGAAGAAATGCGGCTGCTGTTCTCGAACTACTCCGATCCCTCGATCAACCAAGTGGGAACGCAAGTTGAGCTGCATGGTTGGGAAGCAAACAGCACAACATCACAGGAGAACTGTTGGGTTGTTATACAGTGAGTCCACATCAGCTTTATGCATTCTATTTTTTGGACGGTTGGCTAATCATAGGCAGTCGGGACGGTGATCTTAGCGCCTCGTCCACTCAATTACCATCGCTGTCGAACCCTTTCTTCTCGTTTCCGCTCGATGGTCAATCAGCATCTACCATGCGACTTCAGCAAAAGCTCGACCTTGGTGTCGGCGATACAGGCATCATAGGACGAAGGATATCCGTCATGACGAGTTCACGCAAGGGGCCGCTTACAGTGGCTGAAGGGATCGTTGGATGGAATTGAAATGAAGAATTGAAGTTTTCGGTGGGCAATATGGTTCTAGATACTTGTACGCGGTTCCTACGATATGTGATCATGGGAAGACATTCATAATTAATTCTCTTTACTGATATCAAATGGTCATGGAGTTGTCATATGTTGGCCAATCATCGCAAGCAAAATGCGCTACCAAAAGACGGCTTAGCGCGCTCCACATTTCCGTCCGACGTCCCGCGTTGATGTTGAACCTCATCTCTTCATCCTAACACCATCAAGAGGATCTTCAACGTCCTCTACTATTATTGCTTCATTGCTCCCCTATCAATCGTGTTTCCTCATTTAGTTGTCATGTATGAAAGAGCTAGCTTCCATGGTCATTATCCTGGGCGACTCTACTGCCGGCGAAATGGAGACGTTAAACGACTCTCCGCGAGAGAGCAATAACAAGCAGACGCCCATGTGCCTTACCCTAGCATGGAGATTATAATGCGCTTTTCTCGGGATATAGCAGTATTGATGGTCTAGTATGATGTTTGCCATCAACACGCTATCGTTTCCCCGAAGTTGTTGGACAATTGCCAGAGGCCTATTGTCAGCACTAGTGCTTGCAAACTTTACTTAACGATGCAACATCGTTAAATGCGGTCGCTCTGACCGTCATTCCAGAAGGTAGAGCGGAAAGTTGAATAGTGGATTTCAAAGCAAGAGTCATCATGGTATTCTAGGCGACGAAGGCACTCGACGAATCCAATTTTTTTGGCGCAACAACTGGTGAAAAGTTGGAAACTTCAGTAAACAGGTGGCCAATATTCTAGGATGGATATCCGGCGTATCTTCTCCCCCCTCTCAATTTAACATCTTCAACCCTTCACAGTCATTTTTCAAGTATCTATTCTCCATCGCGGAAGGCTCGAGCCACTCGTCTTACCCATGTTTGTCTAAGGAGAGTTCAACAACCGGCTCGTCCCCGATGCTATGTCAGTGGTGTCAGCCGCGTCGTCATCACTGGCACGGCGCAGCAAAAGGAGGTGTACCCAGCGGCCAACCGGGAATTGCAGAAGAGTTCGAAAACCCTGGATCTATACACTTCAATCAATCGGGGGGCATGCTACAGTCGGCGAGAGCGAGTAGCTCTGGCATGTAGGAGGCGATCCAGATATCAAAATGTAAGTTTAGGGAGGCATTCGGATAGCCATCGACCGGGAACTAGAGGGCGAACAGAGCGTGCCGACAAGGTTTTGTCTGGGCAGTAGAAGCCTCTGTATATTTTCTACTTGTCACCAGACGATTGCACTTCTCGTGCTTTCTGCTGCCGTTTGCAAAACGCTCGAAAAGGCTAGCGGCGTGTGGCCGGCCTGCCCACAGTGCGTAAATATCTGCGCACTCGACCCTCACCACCTTACCCTCACCACCTTACCCTCACCACCTTACCCTCACCACCTTACCCTCACCACCTTACCACCCCCATCACAACACAACCATCTACCTCCTTCAACCTCCTTCCAGGCAAAATGCCTAAGCGTCCACTTTCCACGGAGCCTACCAGCTCCCCAGCACCCAAGAGGCCCGCCAATGCCACCGCCGACGCCCAACCCGCGGGCGCACCGCCTCGAGAGCAGCCGTTGCTTGAGCCTACCGCGCAACAGCATACCGACGCAGATAGCGGTAGTGTTCAGATCGACATATCGAGCGATTCAATTGCCATGGCAGAGGCTCAGGCCGGCGGACACGCAGAGCGAGCAGCATCGAAGCCATTGGGTCGTAAGTCCGCTCTTCGAATCTCTAAAGTCGCAATCATACTAACAGACCCTTCTTAGTATCTCTGGATGGACAGCAGGTCTGTGAGACGGTAGAAGATCGTGCTCAGTCGGTGCCTGTCTCGATATACACACCGGTTCCGATCTCGACCCTGCCTGTTGCTTCTATATCGAACTTCGGGCAAGATATCTCCTTCGACAGCTCCTACCGAACTACTAGTACAGCACATGGTACTACGGCTACTAATGGCACTGGGATTGTACAAAACTCCACGAATGCGAATGGTAGTACAAGTGCAGGTGGCCGTACAGGTACACATGCTAGTGTCGTTTTCAAAGACACCACACGTTTCCAAGTGAAACAACACCATGAATCCACCCTCATCCCCCATTACTTTGGTCCAGGTCAATGGCAGATACGCTGTCTCACCGAAAAGAGATGCGGGATTCAGAAACTCTGCGGGTACTTGGGGTTCCTGAGCACGAGCAGATTTTGGAAATGGGATTTGGGCGACCCTATTCGAAGCAAGTTCCTTCTTGAGGAATGGATTCAACAAAAGAACGCGGATTTTCTTCTTGTGGATCTCCTCCGCATCCTTTGCAATATCGACACGCCAATGGCATCGATCCTGGCATGGATAGAAAAGCTCGCCCCATGGAAACACTGGGACGACGCGAACGAGGAGTACTACCGTAGCACACGAGGCTGGCTTGCGAAGCAACTATTTCAACAACGTGATGCCCGGGCCGACGAAGTCATGCGGGCAGCTATATTCGCAGTCTGGTTGATCCAAGGAAACCGTGAACAATTCCCGGAATCTGGTAACTTCGGATCCTCTCTATTCTGGTACACGCCCGAAGATGTCAATAGGGCGTATATTTACCTCTACGGCCTGAAGTATAATAATATCAGGCAGGTCACGGATTGCCACAATCGCGTGTGGAGCCAGCCTGTCATCGTCGGCGCCGACATGGGGAAGAGAACCTTTCATTGCTCAAACCCAAACGCTCCTAGTCCGCTTGCGAGACGTGTACAGGCCATACAAGCTCCCTCCATGCAGGCTCCCTCCGAGGAGGAAGGGCAGGTTTTGATCAAGCGGGAGGGGGAAGACGAATCAATTGCTTCCGGGTTTGGTGGTCTGGTATCCAACTCTGTGCAACAGAACGCGAATCCTGATGATATGAACATGCGCCAGGAGCACGTCGTTGGTCAGCAATATGCTAGCCCCTTGGGTATCAGTCACCAGGAGCCCGTTGATGTGCTGCCAAACGCAAATCACGTCGACAGGCACATTCATCAAGAGCCCGACAACGCACAGTTCCATGCCGCCCCTAGTGGAGCAGGCAATGCCAATGTGCCTGGAGTCACGCAGCAGGTTACAAATCCTGTCAACACGGCCACCAACCAGCAACCCAAGGCTGGCGTGGCCCCGCAAGCTATGGACATCGCACCCGCACGAGCTGACATGAGTCCGGCTGCTGGCGTCCAACAGCATGCCGTTCCCGAACAGGATGTGCCTATTGCACCCACGGATGTCAACTCAAACGCGGCTACTGGCAAAGAGCAAGAATCCAGGCAGAATATGCTCATCGACTTACAAGCCTGGATTTATTCGCAAGATCAGGATGCCCTTGATGAGGACCAAAATCTCGACAATCTCTTCAACGAAGCCAACGCATGTATTCAATCCATTGAACAGAATGCTTTCGACAATGCTCGCATCAAGATCAACAAATACGTATGGAGCACCAAGGTACCTGCAACGTCGCAAGGTATGAAGATGCTGGATCGCCTGGGTGCCTTGCAGTTTCAGTGCTACAACCTTGGAACTATTCCTGAATCGACTAGGAAGGAGTTCGAAGGTCTGTTTGACCAGGCTGTCCAAGCTCTTAGCATCGGTGACATCGATACTGTCAATCAACGGCGTGCAGCGATCAAGATGCGCATTCGTGCTACCAAGCAGGGTTGATGTCAGACTATTGTCGTCAGCATGTGTGTTCTGAGGGGTAGGGGTCATACTTGATCCCAAAGAACTTGCACGAATGTAGTCATGATGACTGATCCTTGCAAATGCATACCGTTTGGTTTTCTATAGGTGGGCGATGGTTCTTCGATGCGAATGTTTCGAACTGGAGTGTTTTTCAGAAAAGTTACGATCTGTTTCTTGCTACGTTTGACCATCTCTAGACTTATCTGTCCTCAGACTTGGATGAGATGGTCAGCTCGATTTCAAAGATAGAACTTTAATGCATACAATTCCTCTTCAGTTCCCTCATTGCACAAGTACAGCCATGAAGTAGTTTCCTCGCCCAGGGTTATCTAATCATGTTATGGTTATACATGTGTACTTCGGTGTCCCACATCTTGATAATGCCTACTACGTGTAAAGAATCAGGGCTTGAGTACGTGTCAGTTGTGGGGCAGTCTTTTACCGAGCTCGAAGTATAGAAAGTACGGTGTTTATTGCTAGCTCTCCGCCTTCGGTCCACATGATAACGGAGTTAAATCCGTCAAATTATGTTCTAATAGGAAGTTGCTAACTCTGCGATGTTCACTAAGCCTCACCAGGTCGGGGTCTCTTGTTTCCCGTTGATACAACTTAAATATACTTCTGAAGGGGAGAAAGCTCAGAGCATAGCGCGATTAGGTATTACAGTGTGGCATTCAATCGTCAGAGGTAAACCCTAGGTGAGCACGTTATCCATCTCTAATGCAGTTGAAAGAAAGATTTCATATTCGGTTTTTTTGCGTTTGGAAGGCTTCAGGGCTGGTCACGCGTCACGGTCAGCCGAAGCAATTAAGTCTGTCCGACATAGCCTGTTTGCCCTCGCTTCCATTTTGAGGAGTCTCTTAGACTTTGTTTGCATGTTGCCGATTGCTCTCATGTCACGCTTCAAAGCAGTGATGGGCGCCAAAATCTTGGAAACTGGGAAATTGTATTGTGTGGTTGAGTTAAAGGCGAGAAGGCATAAAGTGCGGTAGTGTGGTTTACGGGTCGAGATCACTGTGAGGCATTCTCAATTCCTGGCAGTGTTGGTGAGAAAGAGGCTGTTCGCCTAATATAACTGGATTCGTGTTTAGATTCATGGGTGCCATTTGAACGCATCCCAACTCTGTACAATATGGTATCGATCTTGACCAGACTCCTCATAGTTTTCAGGCTATGAACTTTACCTAACCTACAGCATTAAGGGTCATAGTATCGGAGCAAGAGTAATATGACATTTCCATGTTGCGGAATTATGAAAGGTGTATCTAAATATTTAGGATTTTATAACATGACTGCACGTTTCTAATGTTAGGTGATGGTGTGTGTGTTTTTTCCAGTCAGTGATCAATATAAAGCTACCTAACTTACATTAAGACTCGAACTGCATTGAATTAGCAGAGAATTGAAACGCCCTTATATATAACAGCTCATCGATGGTTAGACCACTGACATCAATCACTTGATAGCCTCCTACATAAAAAGTCAAGCATCTCCACCCATCATCCATCAACCCATAAGCACCACAATCCCGCAATCGTTACAACCACTCTCGAACTTCGACTCCTCCGGGGCCGAATACGTATATTCCTTGTCGTTAGCAACACTCCAGGCTCCCCCCTTTACCAAAAACCACCTTTCCCCTCTTAGCAGGTCAGTCAGTCCAACGCCAACGCCAACCCACCATGTGCAACCTTCTAGAGCTAGCAGTTGTACCAACAATCGCAAATGAGCGCGTGCCATACTATCAAGTCCACCCCAGTACTCTCGTCAAAGAAGCGTTTGTAACCTCGAGCTCAGCCGTCTCACCAAGTCTTTCCTTCAAGATCTCGTCTCGATCAGCAAGGTAATAGTGACCCCTTATCCCCAAACAAAGCCTCGCCCATAAACTCCCCACGATAACGAGGCTCAGTATGAGAAATAACAGGTCCACCATTACCGCTTCGTGCGATGATAAGAAAGGACCCAGCGCTCCCGGTAACGGCCCAAGGCACGTGGCGTCCCCAGTACCTTACCGCCAGCATCAAAAGCCCAGACAGACAAACGCTCAACAGCGGGGTATTGTCATCTGTCCGCAAGTAGCGCCTGAACCAAAGAACAAAAGATATATAAAACATGACCTCCACAACCCTGACCTCCTCTTCTTCCATCTATCCCCTCACCCACTTCCCTCCACTCTCTCCACTACATCCCCACACTCAATTCCCACCAAGCCCCTTAACCCGCACACATCCCCCCTCCTCGGTCTACAATCCCACACCAACGAGTCGAGTCCACCACCCACCCTAGTTACCATCATGTTCCCCCTCCTCATAAACCTCCTAACCTTCCTCTTCCTCCTCCCCCTCGCCTCTGCCATCCCCACCCAAGCCCAAACCCACACCCCCGAGACCCTCCCCGAAGTCGTCGGCGGCCACCGCCGCGGCGTCGCCTACAACGACGAAAAGCTCACCTGGCTCTTCAACCAGGGCTCCAACTTCAAGACCTCCTGGATGTACAACTGGGACTCCTCCGACAACCGCGAGGGCGCGCAGCCATGGTTCGAGTACTCGCCCATGCTATGGAACGACGTCCCCGGTGCGATACGGAGTTTCAAGGCGGGCGCTGAGAAGCAGTGGAGGCAGTTTAACGGGTACATGCATGTTCTCTCGTTCAACGAGCCGGATTTATGCGTGCCTGGGTAAGTTTAAGTTTGCTGTGCTTTTATTTCCTGCGGGTTGGTCGTTTTAGAATTCAGGGGGGGGGATGGTGAAATTGAAAGACGGGCGGGATGTTGCTGACTTTCGAGATCCTCAGGGCTGGAGCATCTTGCATCCCCATCGATACAGCCGTAAGGGTGCACAGGGAAGTCATCGATCCCCTCCGCACTTGGGGCGAGAAGATGTACATCGGTTCTCCCGCTGTCAGCAACGCCGCTGCACCCGCGGGATTGGCCTACTTGGCCGACTTCCTGAATAAGTGCGCAGGTTGCCAGATCGACTTCCTCTGCGTCCATTGTACGTTACCTGTCCATGTAAAATCCTCTCTTCTCTCCACCATCTTAGCTTCGTTCTTGTTCCTGTTACTAACGACGCAAACAGGGTACAACGACGCCTCCAACTTCGAAGGCCTGAAATGGCACATAGGCGAAGTCCGCAAGATCTCAGGTGGCCGTGAGTAACCTCCAATTCCAATTCCAATTCCGATTCCAGTGTTTGGAGGCAGAAACTGAAGTCATATGCCGAACCCCCAGGCCCGATCTGGATAACCGAATTCGGCGTCACAGGCACCGACGACCAAATCATCGCCTTCTTCAGACAAGCCCTCCCCTGGTTGGACAGCCAGCCCGACATCCACCGATACGCGTACCTGATGGCCAAACCCGGGAAGCTCGTCAACTTGCAGGGTACGGGGCTTTCGGCTCTTGGCCAGGTGTATAATACCTTGTGATCGGGTCGAGTGTGTCTCGGACCTGGCGTTGAATTTTTGTACTGCACGTGGGTAGGCTTATTCCATTTGACTGCGGCTGTTGGGTTTACAGCGGTGGGATCTAGATGGATGGTGGATACATTCGTCAAGGAGTAAGAAATGGAAATGGAGATGCCAAGGGTATATATAGACGGGGTATCAGTTGTCTCCAATCTGATAATCTTACTCTCCCACACGCTTTTCGTACTCATCCATGAGTTTTGCGACTCAGCCTAAGCTACTGTAACGAACTCTAGTACAGATTCTATGCTGGGGTATTGACTAATATGGAAAAACACGCACCTCCAACAGACTCCAGGACGCCAACCATCTAAACACTTTGACAAGCAACGACTCTTACTTTGGAAAGCTCATAGAAAGTTTTGAAAATATCCCGCATGCAGCTTGGAAAATATTCAGTTCCTCAAGAACATTTTGTAGCTCGAGTTGTTCGTAACCTCCTCCCATGGATACCCAATAGTCCTCAGGAATTCTTTCAACTGGCTCTCCTCGCTCTGTGGACACTGAATGCCGGCGAGAATCTTGGCTACATCTCCTCCGTAGTTGCGATAGTGGAACAGACTGATGTTCATGCCCGGTTGTAGCGTATTGAGGAACTTGAAAAGTGCGCCGCCCCGCTCGGGGAACTCGAACATGTATAAGTGTTCGTCTGCCGCGTCGCTACGGCCACCGACGAGATATCTAAAAGCGGGAAAGATAGTCAGCAAAGCTCATCCAAGAGGTGTCAACATGCAACGTAAATGATTGCGGCGGCATTGCTCATGACCCATTCCGGGAAATTCTGAGGGACTACGCACCGAATATGCGATTTCGCAAGCTCGTCTTTCGAGAGATCGGTCGCCGTCATGCCCTCTGCTGCCAACCGTGCAATGAGATTAGGGAGGTCGGTTGAGCGGGTCGCCGCCTTCATCTCCACACCAATAAGGATATTCGCCGCGGAGGCACTGCTGTAGCGGTAGCTGAATTCAGTGACACCCATGGGATGGACAGTTGCCACCAGTTTTGCAAAAGCACCGGGCTTCTCGGGGATAGTAACGGATAGTAAAGCCTCCTTATTCTCACCGAGAGCAGCACGCTCAGCGACGAAGCGGAGCCGGTCGAAGTTCATGTTGGCTCCGCTGGCGACGGCCACCAGACCTCGATTCTGGTTCGGTGAGGGATTGCGCTTGACCCATTTCTTTAGACCGGCAAGGGCGAGTGCTCCTGCGGGTTCGACGATGGAGCGTGTGTCTTCAAACATATCCTTAATAGCTGCGCAGGTCTCGTCCGTGGTTACCTGCACAACTTCGTCGACCACCTCCTGGCATATACGAAACGTCTCTTCACCCACAGTCTTGACCGCGGCACCGTCTGCGAAGAGTCCGACGTCTTTGAGCACCACGCGTTTCCCGGCCTTGAGCGATTCTACCATGGCGTTCGCATCGTAGGTTTCGACGCCGATGATCTTAACATGAGGTGCGATGCGCTTGATGTAGACGCCAGCTCCTGCAATCAAGCCTCCTCCACCTACACAGCAGAATACCGCCTCGAGGTCCTGCAAGTTTGTCTGTCGTAGTAGCTCCAACCCAATCGTGCCCTGGCCGGCGATAACGTATGGGTCGTCGAACGGCGGGATGGAGATGAGGCCGTGAAGCTTCTCTAACCGGGCAGCTTCAGCTTTGGCGGCATCGAAATCGGCGCCTAAGAGTCAAGTCATGGTCAGCAAAAGCCATCCAAGGGATATCAGCGCATGTTGTAACACACCGTGGAGGATGACTGAGCCGCCGAGCCGCGAGACATTTTTGTGCTTGATATCGGGAGTGCCCGAGGGCATAACGATGGTCGCGGGTATGCGGAGATGTCGAGCCGAGTAAGCAACGCCTTGTGCGTGGTTTCCTATCCTATTCAGTATTGATCCAATCGTGCTTCAGTGAGGAGCCCCACCAGCACTGCAAGCGACAACGCCCTTCCACCGCTCCTCCTTTGCCAGATGTGCCATCCTGTTGTAGGCTCCCCTCAGCTTGAAGCTAAAAACTGGCTGGAGATCCTCCCGCTTTAGCAGTACATTGCACTCCAGTCGGTTACTCAGGTTCGTGGCGTGTGTGAGCGGTGTGGCCTCGACGACATCGTAGACTTTGGAGGTGAGGATGAGACGAAGATACTGTATTGCTTAGCTCCTCTACAATGAAGCCACTGTTGAAGTCATACGTCTGGGTAGCCATTCGGTAGCAGAAACGCGTCTGGAATGGTCTGCGTCTTTGGCTGGGAACTCTCAGACGGCGGGCTAGGGTTGGCCGTGTACTCTGTTAGGGCGAGACCGGTGTGTTTCGGTGTACGGGGCGACTGGAGGCCATTGGTGCCATTGGGGCCATTGGGGCCATTTTCTGGCGTCGTTGGGCGCGAGTAGTCGGCCATTGCTGGCATTGTTTATGTGCCTCTTCAGATGAGAGGAGCTCAGAAAGTCAGAGCTCGAGAAATAATTTCGATGATGTCGGTGGTCGGCGATTGTCGGAGGGCAGGCATGGCACGGATCGGCGGGGTAGTTTGTCCCGTATATGAGTTGTGCACAGTATTTTGAGGTTCCGGCCTGCATTTACTCATCGTTGGACTCGAATTCTTTTGCTTGTCTGCGAAGACATGATATTTTCCCCTTGCATTGAAGTCGTTTAGACACGCAACATCTTTCCATCTCTCTTGGCCAGCTGTCAACATGACTTGGAGCCATGCCTTCTCGCAGATGGTGGCAGACTCTGAAGAAATAATATCAGAAGAAGCAAAATACTGGGAGAGACAGCATCAAGATCAATCATCAAGGCTATGAGAAGAAGCGACGTATCATATTTATTACCGTCCCTTGTGCTATTAGCAGCCGTCCACGAGTCCTGCCCGCTCCGTTCGAGTTGCACAATTGCCGCGACTCAAAAAAGGCGTGAAGAGTAAGTTTATACGATTCTTGATTCTGCTGATGTTTTGTCAAAGATATAGAAATACTGCTGTGGTCATCCAATGGGTGGAGCGACGATGTTGTCGGAGTGACAATCTCGGAGAACGGCCCAAGGCGGCTAGTGGAGCGATGCACGCCATTGCATCGCCGGTAGACATTGTTTGTACGCGCATGTCTATCTCAAGCTCCCTCACAGCATCATGGTGCGATTGTCGCCTGCCCGCCTGCTGTGCGCCGCCATTCTCTTATGTACCTTCTTCCTCGTCTCCTCGATAACCAACCTGCTTCACCGTCGCCGCGGTTTTGACCCCTTCCGCGAACACCCCCCACCCGCGCAGTCGCGACCTTTCACCACCGACGTGCATTATGGCGAAGAATGCTCCCCCTTCAAGGCCGGCCTCATGGAGGATGTCGCAATCATCTTGAAGATGGGCACCGGAGACGTGGCGACACAGCTTCCTGCCTATCTGAACCGCCTCGGCCGGTGCAAGCAAGACCTCCTCTTCTTCTCGGATCGCGCAGCCGAATACTATGGCTGGCACATCATCGACGCCCTCGGATCCCTCCGCCCCGAATACAAATACCACAACCCAGACTTTGACGTCTACGACCGTATACAGCGGGCCGAGACTACAGAGGAGAGATCGCGGGACGGATGGCGGTTGGACAAGTACAAGCTGCTGCCCATGATGGAGCTCACATGGCGACAGCGCCCAAACAAGAATTGGTTTGTATTCCTCGAGCTGGACACGTACGTCAACTGGGACAACATGCACCGCTTCCTCTCCCACTTCGATCCGGAGACTCCCCACTACTTTGGCTCTCCCGTGTGGCCCCGCAAAAAGACCGTCTTCGCACACAGCGGCAGTGGCATTGTGCTCTCGAGAGCCGCCCTGAACAAGCTCATGTCACGCGGCAGGATGTTCGCAGAGAACCACCATGCGCCGGGAACACATCTCTTTGGGCAGGATATGACAAAGGAGTGCTGTGGGGATGAGGTGTTGGCTAAGGTGCTCAAGCAGAGCGGAGTCTCACTCCGCGGGTATTGGCCCATGTTTAATGGCGAGACCCCCTCCACGGCACGCTTCGGGGGAGAGCAATGGTGCGAAGCTATACTTACGCTGCACCAAATGAGCTCAGACGACTATGCTGGTCTCGAGCGCTGGGAGTCCTCACGCCGGCACCCCTCTGAGCCTCTAACATTTGAGGAGCTCTTCACGTACATTGAGCCTTCGCTGCGGGAGCGAGTGGATGACTGGACAAACATGTCTGACAACATCATACATCGGGGAAAACACGTCTCCACCAAATCCTTCGATGCGTGCCACGCAGCGTGTATGAAGGACAGGAAATGCATACAGTTTGAGCACTTCGGAAACACCTGTCGCCTATCCCACATAATCCGCCTCGGCCATCGCCAAACCCCCGAGGGCAACACCAGATGGACGTCAGGCTGGATGATGAACCGGATGCAGGCATTCAAAAACACGCAGACGGAATGCAACGGCGCTCACTTCGTCCACGCCAACCCCTGAAACGACTTTTTCACTTGACCGGCTGTTGTAAGATGAAAGATACGAGAGGCTTTTTGTACGGTTTACGGCATAGAACGGCGTTTTAGATACCCACATCCGCATCATCATCATCATCTTCATTCACGCAGCGTTTTATACCCCTTTTGTCGGGCGGCATGTCTTCATGACATGACAGGGCTTCGGTTGCATTGTATGGCGTTGGATTCATTTTTTTCGGAAATCCTGTTTTTGATATACGATTGGTATGCCTGTTGAAGGTCAGGTCAGGTCATTGTAATTGTTCTTCTCGGACCGGTTCCAACTATTATGTACAGCGAGTCTTGCCGATGCAAATTTTGATTCCGACACCGTCAACCCGATATGTAGATGCTCTGGACCACTCGTGACTGTTTGTCTCAGCTTGGCCCTCCTATCTTCGCATTCCGACGATGTTCAAGTCATCCTCACGGAGGTCTTTCGAAGGCGAGGACCGTACTTGCTACACCTTGGAGGATTGTCAGCGTCACGCTATCAACAAGCTTCAGGGAAGGCCTTTGATTCAAATTAGAGCCTTCGATGGTTCCACATCCCCATATACAGGCCGGGGAAAAGCTGGTGGTGTTGCCTATATGTGCGTAAGGGTAAAACCGATGATTTGCTTCCGCAGTCGAAATGGGAAGGATCGTGGACTGCCTTCGAGGCAGAACAAAGTTGTATCACGTCAACTCCACTCTTTTGGTTTCTTGCCGTCCCCGATGACAGGTTGGATCGCTACGAGTCTTTATGGCGTATCTACGTACTGTGGGATGCGGAGACTTTCTCAGAAAATGAGCAGTGCGTGACTGCGTCGGCGGAGCTTGGGTGCGATGGTGAGAGAGGTGTTTGCGTGGACGCGCGCAGGAGATGGGTTAGGGAGAGGTCGATTGGGGATGGGGACGTGTAATACTTCGTTTTGAAGACTTAGAGGTGGTGGGAAGAATAGAAGTCCGCTCGAAGATGTAGGATTAATAGAGGAAAGAGCACAGTCCACAACGGCAAACCATAATAATGACTTTTGAAAGTTGGCCTGAAATCATACCGTTCACTGTGCTCTTTTCCCGAGTGCATCTGTGCATATACATGCAACTTTTAACCAGTTGTATAATATCCGGAGCGGGATGAGCACGGCGACGACTCCACTAGCCCCAGAATTGATCCCGGTAAACACCCTGAACCTTAAACCTCAGTCAGTCAATCCCATATCTCCACGCAATAATGCTCCTAAAGCTTCCCCGCCCTCTCCCTCGCAAGACGGGCAGGAAGTAATCGCCTCAACACCTTTCCATTGCCCGACTTAGGGATCTCGTCCAGCACTACAACACCTCCACGAAGCTTCTTATACCCCGCTACCTTCGAATCAACATGTTGCCGTATCCCCTCTAAAACCTCCTTCTGATCTTGCTTCGACGTTTTCGCTTCAGGCGTGAGCGCAACATACGCAATAGGAACCTCAGTACCCTGCTCCTCATCCCAGATTGCACAAACCGCGCCTTCACTGACCAGCGGATGCGAATTAAGATGAGCCTCGAGTTCCGCGGGGGGTACTTGGTTGCTACACCTACCCGTCAGCAAGTTTTTCCACTCCAAATCCAAGCAAAGGAAAGATTATCTGCAAAACTAACCCTTTGTACTTGATAAGTTCCTTCTTCCTCTCCGTTATATACCAATACCCCTCCGTATCAACCCGCACCACATCCCCCGTCCTCATCCACTCCCCATCGAACGTCTGCCTCGTGGCTTCCTCGTTCCGCATATATCTCCGAAACGTACTTGGACTCTTAACCAGCATCTCCCCCTGTTGCCCCTCTTCCACATCGTTACCGTCGTCATCGACGACCCTCGCTTCGTTCCCGGCGAGGAGCTTCCCCACGCTGCCCACTCTGTGCGCGGACTCGGGCTTCAACTGCGTGACGTTGCCCTCGGTCATACCGTAGACCTGGAAGATGGGCGCGCTGGGGAAATTCTTGTGGAAGAATGATATCGTGGAGGTGGGGAGCACGGCGCCGGAGCACAATATGTGTTTGATGGCGGTGAGACGTGAGAGGTCGAATGTCGTTTGTTTGGAGATGGCGACGGCGATTGTAGGGAGGATGCGCAGAGCCGTTGCATTTGTCGTGGCGGAGAGTTCGAGGAAATCTTGCAGCGAGAAAGTCTTTGGGAGCATGGTGTAGAAGCCGATCCAAGACCCCATGAGGGCGATGGTTAGTAAGCCTGTGTAACTAGGTCAACGTAGTGTTTCCAAAGGGCTGGGAAAGGATGGTGGTAGGTAGTACGTACCGTAGATGTGGCATAAGGGCGCGAAGAAGACTCCGCGGACACCAGATGACCAGAAGAAAGTCTCCGTAGCGCGGAATGTGAGCATTGAGGCTATGAGGTTGTAATGAGATAGCTCGACGCCTTTTGCTTTTCCACTCGTTCCGGAACTGAAGCATACAACTGCAGTGTGTTCTCTGCTGTCGCGGTTCGAAAGGTCGAATGCAGGTAATGAATACTTCTGGTCAAAGACACGTTCTAGAGATACGCCCTGCAATCTGTTAGGTTTGGTCAAGACAATATATGAGAATTGACCTACATCTGCAAATGGCGATTCACCCCCGTGCAGAGAGATACTCTTCAAACCCGACAAACCCTGCCTCTCCGCCGCACCGGCTATCGTTTGCCACGTACTCTTATCCGCAGCCACAACTTTAGGCCTCGAGATATCCAAACAATGCGCTGCCTCGTACTCCGTACTCAACGGATTAACCAACCTACACCATTACAGTCAGCTCAAAAAATACTCCGCCCAATATCAAACTTTATCCCCAGGGAAACCACATACACAGCAATCCCCCCAACCCACAGCACAGCGTGAATCAACCGCACAACATCAACCTTAAACGTTCATCAAAAACAACATCCCTTTCAAACCTTGACAATCAACATACCGAATTCGGAGCGCAGATGCACACAACATCGCCTTCTTCAACACCAACTAAATGCCTCAGGCCATACGCCCCCTTCGCACTGCCCTCCCTGAGACTTCCATACGTCAACGTCTGCCCCGTCCAATCATCTTCGCAGATCACTTTGTCTCCTTGCACATCATCCGGGTTATATCGTTGCAGTAACTGCGAGATCGATAGATCCGTTGGGAATTGTGGTGCGGGGTAGGGGGATCTGTATACCCGGTGTTGTGGCATGATGAAGCGCGTGTCTAATTTTCAGGAAATCGAACAGGGGATGGATGTATATGTGTATGATAGAGTGTAGTGACTAAGCACAAACGGAACACGGTGGTGAGGCTAGTTTCTAGTTTGAACAAGATGCAGAAGAGTAGAGTTTTCTTCCGGTTACCTAATTTAATGTTATCTATCTTCCTTATTTGAGGAAATGTTTCAAATGTATAGGCATTATCTTATACTTAAAATCTCCCACTTGGCGAGTAGGGCGCCCGTTCCGCCAAGACACGCTAGTCAATTTTCAGCTTCGGCGCGTTTCCTGTCTGTTGACATGGCGACTACAGGTTAGCGTGTTATCCACGACAACAGCGGCGGCATTGTCGCGATACCATCAAGCAGCACAGCTATGCATTGTTTCTACGATAACTCTTCATATTGACATGCATTGCGAGCCTCTCCGACCCCGGTTGAAGTATGATACACCTTCACACAAAGATGGCGGGCAGGATCTCCCGGCGGACCTCAACTATAAAGTGTATCTGCGTCATCCGGGCTACAGCGACACAGGCAATATCTTGCTAGCTCTTCCTGCCCTAGATCACCCTCAAGGCGGCATTCACCACGAGACGGCACGGATCGCGTGCGCTATTCTTGCCAACAACAGATGGGAAGGGTTCTTGACGGAAACAAGGGCAGGCCAGCCTGCTCAAGTAGGTCCAGATGGTATTCTACAGGGAAAGAATTATTATTTTCTCGTTTCTCAAGAGGCTCCCGACGGTAAGCAAACGGACACCCCCCGCATACCTGCGCTTGTATACTGACGTGGCCATCTCAGATAAATATGCCGTTGTCCCGTCCTTCGGCCACTGGCGCTTTCCTCATGATAACCTGCCCCAGTTCTGGGCGTCCTGCGAGCCCCCTAAGCTTCCTCATGACAGACCGTTACCTCGTCAAAGTAGTTTGGGCGAAGCGACGCTAGCTCGCGACATCTCCTGCCGCATAACGAACCATATTGAGGGCACAGAACATGCGCACCTAGTTCCGCGAAGCGAAGAGCGCTGGTTCAGCGAGAATGGCATGTTTCGATACACGAACCAGCAGTGTCCGGGGTCCGAACCAGTCGATGACGCGCAGAATGCCATGCTCCTTCGCTCCGACGTTCACACGATCTTTGACCAGAAACGGTTTGCTGTGGTTCCCAAGAGTTCCGTTCTCCTCGTCCATATCACAGCTCCCGGGTCTTCACTAGAACTTACAAAGCTTTACCACAACGTATCCCTCCAGCCGCTCGTTGGTGTCGCAATCCAGTACCTTCTGGCTCGATTTGCGTGGACTATCTTTGCGCAGTCCATCAACTTCATACAGCAGGGCTTGAAGCGAAGCCTTTGCATCCACGTCGGCGACGGGGAGACGAGCATCAGGGACTTCTCAGGAGAGCAGTGCAGGCAGCTGTTCTCTTCGGGACCCAAATCTCGTAGCCAGAGTCCACGAAAGCGGCAACGTGACGCCTTTGTAGCGCCGCTGGAAGAGGAGGAAGACAATGAAGAGCATTTCAGGGGCCGTAGGAGAAGGCGAAGCTTCTATTCCTCATGGCAAGATTCTTCGTTCGATGAGAAGCTGTGGACGACGTCACAAGATACTTTGCCGGATACAGATACCGAAAACGAGGATGAAGCACTGAATATTCGTGCTGGCGGGGGAAGGCAGTCAAAAAGACAATGTCTGGTAAGGCCTTGTGGCGAGACTGATATCAATTCGAAGTCTATTGTAAGTTCGTAGCCATATGACGATATTACCATGGCCAGGCTTGCTCCCTGCAATTCCTCCATTTCGTATGTCCTTCTCTTGCGTCTTTATTGAATTGAAGAGCTACGGAGGGCGATATTTCCAGACGCAAAGCGATGTGACGGTAGCACTGCTTGAAGCTGTGGATGCCTCGCTGGAGGGAGCGGGCCCAGACGTCCTTCCGCTACGTCCGCTCCGTATACTAACACCTCTGCCGCTCGCGATTTTATTCTTGTTTATACACTAGTGTTCGTTTATCTATGAGCAGCCAGTTCAAAATTGAGCCTGTTTTCTTGGCGGTCATGTGACTCGACGCACTCCAGGGCTCGCGCGTTGGTCCCCGGTCATTACGCCTCCAATGAGAAGTGTGTGAGATTATGGAGGCATTGTAAAAGACGTAGATACAAACAAGGGCGCAGGAAAGAATTACAAAGGAGTCTAAAACATAATACACCAAATCTACCCTATGCGCCACCGAGGTCACTGTTGTAGTAACGGTGTGGGGCATGTGAAATTCTGGGGGTAGGGTTTTTGAAGGTTGGACTTTGGGATGGCACGTGCTGGGCGGAGGGAGGCGATTATGGATAGAATACTCTGGTAGAGTGGTTCAACGGAGGGACTTGGAGGACTAAGGTTGTATAGACACCCAGCAATATCCTCAAGCTTTTGGATCTACGACAACGTGAGCTGGACGGTACATTAGTGCGGTAAATAATACTACTTAGAGACTAATCTCATGCGCTTTTAAAGCTGATGGGGGACATTGTCGGATCATACGAAGTAAGTGCTCGTTAATTTACCATTGGGTATGGGGTACCTGGGCAGACACGCCTCCACAGCTGTCAAACCAAGGTTTGCAACCATAGATAGCTAACCAGAAGATTAGCGTTCTGAATCTCTGTGTATTGCCGCCAGCGTTTAAAGTTGGCTACATATGTAGGGAGTAGTCCGTTCTCACGTGATTCCATACGTCAACAAAAGTGTTGTCAAAAGGTTGGTCGAGATTAGCCAGTAGATTAAATCCTGCTACTTCGTCCGAAATTTCTCGTGGTAGGCAAATCCTGGCATGTAATGTAACTGGGTAGAGTTATACAAGGATTTACTGTCACTACTAAGCGTCATGTACGAAGACTGTCCGCAGATCCGTATCGTAATGCTTCTTTTGCGCCACCTTCTCTATAAGAGTCTTCCCCGCGTCTTGAGACCAGTACTTGGACATAGCCTGGCCTGTCGCTTTGGTTATCTGCTCGCCGCGGTGTCTACTGCGAATATGAATGGGAAAGAGGGTATACATAGCGTTGACAGACTCAAGACATTGGAAGTACCAGTACGTTCCTTTCTGCCATCCTTTCTTTGTCAGATCCGCGAGTGACAATCCATCGAGGAAATCAGCTGGTAGACTTGCCTCTTCCTCCTTGAGTATAGATAAAAACCGCTGATGTACGTATTCATACTTTTCCAGTTCGTCGCCTTCGATCTCATCAACTCCTTCCAACTCCGTTAACCAATGTGGAGCCCCTTGCATTTGAACCGGTAGGGAGCATATCCATTCTAAGTCAATAAGGGCTTTGACGTTCCAGTCATCGTCGACTAGAAAGTTGCTTTGGTTCATATCTGTAAGCTGAAGAATGAATGGCCCCTCTCGAAAATCCCGATCAAGATATTGGTGGGCCACAGCGCGCATTAGTATGCTGGTTGTCATCTGATTAACACCATCATACTCGTCATTCACCGCATTGGGTTGTTCGCGAAAACGATTGTCGTGATAGGTGAGCATATCAGTAACGTATGGTTCGACTGATGTGTAGGTGGTGTTCTCTTCTATAGCTCGTGAAGCGCCATCCCTCTCAAGGAGAGCAATAGTCATGGTAAGAGGCCGATTGGTGAGAGTAATTGTCCCGTTGTTATGAAAGATATACGATCCTATTCGAGGCTGAGGGAGGCGAGCCAAGCAAAGCACGACTTGTGCTAGTCCTCTCAGAAAATTATTCATCCGTTGCTGACTTCCCATATACAGGCTGAAGGAGTTTGACAGCATTGAGCCGCAGCTCATATACTCAAGAAGAATATATCCAGACGGAAGGTCATGTGTGTTCGGATATATCCAGACGGAAGGTCATGTGTGTTCGGGTGACGAGTATACTGGGAGCGTATGGGAAGGCGTAGGAAGGCGGAGAGAGCTCGCGTAGCCCAATTTACAGCGCGGGCTAAAATCGACCGATGTGATACGTGTGTGTACTACGCAAGTTAGTATCAAAAGGTTACGAAAGAATACTGAAGCATACCGCAGACGAGTCGGGGAACCTGAAGCCCAAGAGGTGAGGGATTCGAATATCTCTGCAATTGTGTTGCATGAAGATATAAGTTGCAACCACACACCTCATCTTCTCCGATATACTGCCATCGGCAAGCGAGCCAGGAAGAGGACAGCGTTGTCTTTGCGTCAATCTAAGCGCATCGTCTGTCGCACATCGTCGCTAGTCGCCTGTCGTTACTACTACCGTAGCGCGCAAATTCAATTCGTTAACATGGGTCTAAAGTGAAGATGCGACCATATTCAAGCTAACATCCTCTTAACATGATTTCAGCATGCTGCTAGCATATAGTGGCGTATGCTGACATGATGCTGTATGGTTGAAACAGAGCTTTGATCAGAATATGGTCGTATCTTGATTTTATTAAACTAGCCACCGCCCCTACGGTACGCGCTACTGATAATCTATCTGTACACGCCAGCGCAATAACACTTGATTCGAGAACAAATCGAGTCTTCAGACGTCCTTCCGCTACGCCCGCATGGCTGACAACTCCGAAACTTTATCATATTCGTGCCCTCAGCCCTCCTAACCTATCATCGCACTAGACAGAACTTTAGTCAATAGGATATGCCTGCGGCTTGAGTGACAATAACAGCTCCATGCTAATAGGAAGGACATATGTTCAACACGCCTCCGAACGCGAATCTTGAGCCCTGCAAGCACTTGATAGCACCCCTCTAGCGTTGCCGTGTTTCCAAAGTCCGACTCTCCACCTGCGATCCTGATTTCGTCCTCGCCATCAATCGTAAAGAAAAGTGAATACCGTCCGCCAATAATGGTGATGAGCGGTAGCGGCATAGGAATGATATGACGTTGAGGTGGGGGTAAGAGTGTGCGTAGGCGGTTGAAGTGCGTTGTTGCCCACAGGGAGAGCTGGATAAGGGCAGTCGATTCTTTCCCGTCGGGCGTTTTGGTCTCAATGGAGACGCATATTGGCCGGAGGCGAACGCGCTCATAAGTAGTGTGACTGATGCTGGTTATGCCATTTCTCGTATCTGCGAGTACCTGCTTGACGAGCTTGGGTGGGATCAGCGTCTCGTCAGCGATGAGAGCGAAGTCGACTAGTTTAGATTCGGCGTCGATAGCGCGGACTTTAGGAATGAGTTTGGTGTCAAGTCGTACCGCAGTGACGTTTTCTTACTCAATCACTGGAAGGTGTATGGTCACCTGGCGCAACATCACGGAGTGCACGTCGCCATTCCAGCTAGCCTCCAATGCGGTTGTGCTGTTGAAATCTAGTGTCTTGTCGCCGATCTCGACCATTGTGTCCAGCTCTCGCAGCAACTTCAGTGTAGAGAGCTGTTGATTCGGCGTTTCGCTCCACCAGCAGCTCTCTGTTCTCGCCCGAAGCTTGATGAACTCGTCCTTGATCTCTTTCGGTATCATGTGCTCGCCGCGCTGGATATTTTCCACCTCATACCAAAGCTCCCGTATTTCGTCAGGAAACTGGTCCGCATCCAATATCCTCCTCTTCACCTCCCGGTTCAGCAGGCTGAGATCTACCATGGACTTGACTGGGCTTTTCGATCGATTTAGATCACGGTGGGGTAATCCAGTCCGACTTTGGAAAGACCGCTTTCAACACACCACCAGCCTTCTACTCAGCGCGGTGCCTACACTACGAGCGAATCATTACCGGGGCCAAAGCGGCCTCCTACGGATTACTTAAGGATATGTGGATTCTGTACTTGATGACCCTTCAGCGCTCATTTCTGGTTTTTCAGTGGTACAGGTGGTGAACAACACGGAATCTAGATTGATCTTACCCTCGATCACGTAGGTCGCTTAAATTCACATCTTTGTCTCCGTGATTGGACATCGGCTTGCTTCGAGCAATCTCGCTTTAAGAGACATGTATACCTCCTCTGCAGAACCGACCTCGTCGCGCCAGCATCCCCCAATCAGCTCTCCACAAGGGACGTTAGAGACATCCGGGAACACCTTGCTATTAAAAAGAGGCTGAACTTCCCCACTTGTTACATCTTCATAAGGATTCGTACTAGTCATGATCTCGTAGATGGTCGAGCCGAGGGCAAATAGATCCATATGAGGTGTCGTCGACCCATTCCAGACATGGTCTGGGTAAAACCGCTCACTCCCACAGACCAGCGAGGTAGAGCCGTTTAGTGATGAGCCGCCAAAGTCAGAAAGCTTAAGCTCAAGGTTGGCGTCCAAGAGTATATTCCGTGGCCGCATATCACACCATACTACATTACGGGAATGTAAGAACTGTAGTCCCTCCGCGGCTTCGTAGGCCCATTGGAAACGTTGCTTAAGTGTAATCTTATCGTGATGCTGGCGGAGATACTCCTTCAAATTCCCGTTCGGCATATATTCCATAAAGAGGCCTTGGCTGGGACAGTATCGGAAGAGCTGCACGAGGCGCGGGTGTGGGCCGAGGTGCTGATAAATGCGTGCCTCAATCTCGAGTTCTTGTCGCGAGCGAGTTTCCAGAGAGCCGCTGTGGGCTGTTTTGAGAACCTCGCCGGAGTCGAGGAGCTCAATCCAGCCTGACGAGCCGCCGGAGATGACCTTCCTCCCTATGGCGTACGTGACAAAGGTCTCAACGTTGCCGATAGTAGTCATTGCAAGCAAAGCGGATATCTACTTCGATGGGTCAGAGTGGCAGATTGGCGACGGGCGTAGTGGAGAGGCTCACTCCCGTCGCGTTGTTTTAAGGGTGTGGCGGAGCAAGAGTGGAAGCGGAGGGACGTGTGAGGACTCGATGGTTTGGTTGTTGCGTCTGCATGTATAGATAGATTATCGCTGGCCGCGGTGCATCTGTTTTGGCGGCGACGCGCTACGGACGCGCTTAGAGGGACGCAAAAGGTGGCTGTAGAATTAGCAACAACTATCCATGACCAACAATCACTAGTTCAGGAAAGATTCGAGCGTGGAGTATGGCGGCTTTGAGAATGGGGAGGATTGTGGACGGAGCGGAAGATCCTCCGTTCCGGCTTCGGTTTTAATTTATTTCCGCGCCTGCACCAAGCCATCCTGAAGGTTAGCCTTTCATCATGTAAACCCTCCGCTGTCATCTGCGCCCATCACTTAACGAAAGCACGGTCACGTATGCGTACTCCAAGAAGCCAACGAGCAATCTTCCATTGTTCCTACAAGTATTATTCTGGCCCCCTCTCAATACTTTAAGACCCAAATTGACCGCCTGGACCTTAGTTTCTCAAAGGCTACCTCTTTCGACTCTAAACCCTCTAAAGTAGTTCTAGAGTAATTTCCTCCTTCTCCTTATATATAGCCTCTACTTAGGACACCTCGCGCTATCGAACCGTCAGAACATCAGGAGAAAGCAATGCGACGAAACTGAATTAGAGAGACTAAGCAGTACCCCAGAGGCACTATCATCTCTTCCTACATACGTATTCTGCCAAACCCACATCGAGTAGAGAAGCTAATACAAGAACAAGACTATATCAGACACCAAAGAAGCGACGGGGAAACAGCGCATAAATAACGTATGCCCACACCGGAGCCATACTTTCCCCCAGGGTATGTCCTAGATGCCCCAAAGCCCAAAAAGCCCAAAAAAAATCTCAAATCCGTAACACCAAAACGAAAACGCCTCGGTGCATCAGGACCTTATGATACTAGAGAACTCCAATTTTTTACTACAAATGTCGTCGTTCATGATGCCTCTTCTGGCTGCACTACTGGTAATGGTTGCACTTTCCCCGAATCGACAATGACTTGCTCATCAAGACGTTTATCAATCTCTCCGTGTTCCAATCTCTTCCACGTGTTTATGCGCGCTTGGTTGGTGTCGACTTCGAATACGCGAACGCGACGATGATAACCGCCGTAGCCGCCGTAGCCGCCAAAGCCACTTCCGCCTGCATAGCACATCCAAAGCTCGGGCTCGCCGGCTTCGTTTTTGGCAGGCATGCAGTAGTCGTTTGCATGGTCGTGGCCGCATGATACAGCTTTGACGCCCTGCTGGACTAAAGCGTCTTTGAAATGAGTATTGAAGCCGGGAGCGGTGACACCTTCTCGGTAGGTACCGAACCATCCATTGTCCTTGAGTCTGTACTCGGGCAGTGGAATGTGGATGAAGGCCATGTCAAGATGTTTGTGGGTGTAACGGGTGTGCGCATCGGATGCCTTGAGAGTCTCAGCGGCGGTATTGAACCAGGCAATTTGGTTCGGCTTGATCCAGTCGTAGCCCTTGAACTTGGCTTCGTCGGGAGAATAGCTGTGGGTATCGAGGAAGTAGAGTGTGAGGGCTGAGTGTTTGTTGTTCCCGTGCGCGAGGACTTCAACGTAATAGTTGCCGACACCGTCGATGTTGGTGGG
The DNA here is from genome assembly GCA_010015675.1 of Byssothecium circinans. Taxonomy (NCBI): domain Eukaryota; kingdom Fungi; phylum Ascomycota; class Dothideomycetes; order Pleosporales; family Massarinaceae; genus Byssothecium; species Byssothecium circinans. The sequence continues at coordinate 139,965 of ML976986.1, forward strand.
TCCGGCTTCGGAGAGCGAGTAGGGGAGGGATTCGTAGAGCAGCATTTGAGTCTTCCGGGAGAGGACACCTTCATCGTCGTGGTTGCCGAAAATAGCTGTGTACGGAATCTTGCGCTCGACTAGCACGGCGATGATTTTGAAAAGAGCCTGGGGGGCTGTTAGTATTGTTATTAAAGAGGGAATGAGTGAGTGGCTTACACTTGGGACGTCAGGCGCTGTGTCGCCATTAACCTGATCTCCCGAGAGGACGACGAGATCTGGCTTCTCATCATCCAGCACCCTCTCCACGAACTCGAGAGTACGTGGATCAGCGTCGCATTTGCCACCATTGAGTTCTTTTGGCTCCGGTTCTCTGCAAATACCTAACCCTGTGCTAAGATGGAGATCGGAGATCTGCATGATCTTGAACTTTCCATCTTTCCTAATTCTCGGTATCTGTTTCTCGAGCTTATGGGGCTGGCCTCTGCGGATGCTCACACGAGGCTCCTTGTTTCCCCCTCCGGTATCCAGATGTAGTGCTCCATTCGGAACGAGCGACCAGCCAGGGCGCGGCTCGACGGCGTCTGCTCCAAAGAGAATATCTACGGCGGTGACAGTACTTTTCGAATCACTCGCGTGACGTTTTTTCGAACGCTTGATCCAGACTCCAGCAGGACGAGACTCCCATTTCTCTGAAGCCTGGGCCTTGTCGCCCATAGCTGGGTCAAGTTTTCCCGTGCGCACATCAATAATGACCTTGTCTTCTTCTGTGAGCTCCTCCTCCTTCTTCCGCTGAATGTGGACATAAGCCCTAGACACCCATCCCGAACCTAGGTATAGATCCTTCTCCACTCGGTGCCATTTGTCCTGATCGAGCTTGCACTTCGATATCGGGTTGAGGGTCGAACACGTTTGTACGGTAAGGTCGGTTATGACGAGGCCCTCGTGATGGAGCGGTAGATGGTTGTGGATTGATGTAGGGAGCACTCTGTACCGGTTGTCGAGGAAGAACACGAGGAACAAGACGGTGCACCCTATTACAGCGAGTTGGATGGCTGCCCGCGTCTGTGATTGTCGTTAGAACCTGTTGCTACCTGGAGCATCGACTATACTCACGATCCGGCGTGTCATGGCGGCTGATGGGGCATCAAGCCGCTATTGCGATTAGGTTTACGATCAAAGTGTCCCAGGCAACATAACTGCCATAGTGGAATAGGGTTTCTGCTCTTGGGAAGTCAAGGGATGCCCGATGTCGTGGCTAGTAGCTACCAGAGGTGTGGTTTGGCTTGGCGCTGGAACGCTCCGAGAGCTCTTCCGACCCTTCTCCGCACTTCAATGCATTTCATTGTTCACGTGTAGCGATGCGCCATTCCCGACTTCTCGCCTGCACAACTCGCACATGCAGATTCTCGCCCTCGTCTGCTCGAAGATGCTTTGCCACCAGCTCTGCCTATAATCGAGCTTTCCAAGGCAAGCGCGCCGCCCTCACGGCTGAACATCGCTCACACCCATCTAGAAAGCGACATTGTGCTCCTCAAGGACAAGAGGAATGCGACGCATGAAGGGGTAATTGTAAAGCTTGAGGCGGATAAAAAGCTCCATACACATCGGGGCTTGATAAAGCATGATGACATAATTGGAAAAGAGGTGCGACAGCTCGTTCAGTCGACCAGAGGAGATTCGTACCGCATCCACGAACCTACATTAGCAGAATATGTTCGGCTCACTCCACGCATTGTTACACCTGTGCGTATATCATGAATAAAAGCTTTTGATGTGCATGAATTGATCCGAAGCAGATATATCCGTCCGACACCAACTTGATAGTATCTCTCCTAGACATACACGTCGACACGCCTTCCGGTACCTCCACAGGCGCACCTTTGGAGATCCTCGAGGCTGGCACCGGTCATGGAGCGCTGACTCTACATCTCTCGCGCGCAGTTCATGCAGCAAACCCTCCAATTCCCCGGTTGATATCGTACGCAAGTACCGAAGACATCGAAGATCCGGTATATGAGGGTGAGACTGTTTCCGACCTCCAGGATATTAGCCTTGAGACATGGAAACGAAATCGCCGCGCAATTGTACACACGCTAGACATTTCTAGCAAGCACTCGAAGCATGCAGAGAAAATTGTATCTGGTTTCCGAAAAGGCATGTATGCCGGCAACGTTGACTTCCACGTAGGAGATGTATCGTTGTGGATCGCTGAGCAAAAAGCGTCAAGGGGTACGGAAGAACCATTTCTTTCCCACGTCTTCCTCGATCTTCCGAATGCCGACTCGCATTTGGCCAACGTAGCTCCAGTGCTGCACGTCAATGGCATGCTCGCCGTCTTCAACCCCAGCATCACGCAAATAGTAGACTGCGTAGAAGCGATCCGTAAGCATAGGATGCCCTACTTGCTGGACCAGGTCATCGAGCTCGGTGCAGGTACCATTCGTGAGTGGGATGTGCGAGCTGTGAGGCCGCGCGCTACGTTGAAGAAGGCTGAGGTGGAGCAAGAGCAGCCATCCCAGAGCGAAGGACCAATCGACCCTGGAGAAGGGCAAGATGCTAGAGACGATGAGCTGGCAGAGGACCTCGCCAAGGCGGAAGAGAAATGGGCAATAGTGTGTCGTCCCAAGGCAGGTCAGCAGGTGGTTGGAGGCGGGTTCCTTGGTCTCTGGCGACGAATGGAAAAAGCTCCTGTCCAAGAAGCACAAGCTGGGGCGTAAGCCTTGTTGGATGTGTAAATTATTTGTACAAATATAAGCCTATATCCATAAAGGCTTCGAGAGTTATGCTCCGCGTGCCTAAGTTGGTTCAAATCTATGACTGCTCAGGTGGTTCTGGACTTGACCTTGTTGGTTCGAACCGGTACCATCGTCATGCGCGGCAAGCTTCGACTTCTCTCATCCACCAGATTGGCAACACTGCTCAGCACTATTCGGCGGATAAGAGCGGTGTTTAAAAGAGGCAATGCATTTGTGAGCTGGCACTGGCGCTTGATTGGTCAAACGCACGACCCTCAATCGTTCCCGCATCGACCTCGCGCTCCCAGTGGTCGAGGCGCGTCGACTTTTAAATACCTTTCCCCCACCCGTTGACCTCGCCTCTCTACCCCTCCCATTTCGTCTCTGTACATCTGCGAAAATGAGCGGTGCAGGCGAGAACCGGTAACTATCCCCCGAAAAGCTTCCCGACTTCATGTTCTGACTCTACGCAGCAGCAGCTGGCAGCGGCCGCAAGGACGGGGCAACAGCCGCAACTCGACCTCGGGCACGAGCAATACCGGCAAAGATGGCGGTAAGCAGCAGGGCATGTCGGCGCCAGGCAATGCGTGGAAGGGAAAGGTGGCAGCTGGTGCAGATAGAGCGCAAGCTCCGTCTACCCCTTCTCAGGCAGAGCACCGCCCCGTAAGGGACTTCAATACGGACGAGGTCAGGGACTTCTTGAAGAAGAGTACGTCTGCATCTTCTTTTTCGCGGGAAATCAAAGTAGCTGAGCTAATATCTGTCATAGAGTACCTCGAGGCTGTCGCAGGTATATTCCCCCCGAACAAGCACGCACAACGAAATGCAACTGACCGTCGAAAGACCAACCCTCCGTACACCACAAGGTGCAGGGCGATTCAGTCGCGAAGAGGAGTAGCGGCGCATGGGGCTCACGAGGTAGGTATGGCGTAGGTCTACACAAGGTTGGGAGTAACATGTGCGCAGGCAACATGCCCCATCTGATGCCTGGCGGGCAAGACTTCTTCACGCAGCTCAAGAAGCAGCTCTCAAGCCTCGAGCAGGGCAAATAAACACCACCGTAACCGCGTTACGCATACCAACCATACAATTGACTTGAGCGGCATCATATCATACGGGCATTGCGGGAGTTCAAGGCTGTCTGTCACACTTTGCGCACTTTTACTGGCGGCTATTGTGTTCTTGCTTCTGCCCGTACACCAAAAGGTGCAAATCACGGGCGCATTGTATTACAGCATAAGGCGTTAGGGGGTACAGCGCCTGATTCACGATGTTCTTGTATGGATACCCAGCTGGACTCTCTTACTGTACGTCATTCGCGTTGGCAATTGCACGGAGATGGGCGAGCAGGACTCTCTTCATGCGCATTGCTTTTGTAGAATAGTCGCAAAAGATTGATTGGTCGATTGCGTGACATGTTGATACAGTCAGCAAGCAGTTCGTAAATCGATGTGTTGCCATAGGGAATTTGTGATGACGATCCTGGTAGGGAGACATATCGACCAGGTTACTATATGGCGCTTTGGCGATGTGATTTGAGACGGCGCGTCTCCATGGCCAACGCTCAAGCGTGCCCCTCTCACCAGGCTAACGAGAACACGACAACAAACACGCAAGAGTGCCAGTCTCCGCATTTCACCCCATTCGCTCCGCTCCTGCAACAAACCGCTCGTGTTTCTCATTGCTACACGATTTGTGCCTTCCTCCTCACCGGCTACCACAATCCCTCCGCACCGCCAAGACCGGAGGTGAGCATCGTCACAACTCACAACGATACCACCACCCACAAAACGCGCCGCGGCTGATCCCTCAACTCCTACACTCTTCTCCGCAAGCTTGTACACACTTTTTTGAGCACTCAAACATCTAGAAACACGTCTCATAGGCTGTAAAACAACCCCGCAGCCGGATGCGCAGCTTCACCGACCGCGGGAAAGCCTCTAAATTCACGATCCATCTTTACTCAGTGCGCGCTGCAAGGCACCCGCAATACTTCACATGATGTCTTCGCCGCCGCGAACACCCACCCGTTCTGCGCATCGTCGCCAGCCCTCCAGCCTCGACATGTCTCACAGTAACACGCCCTCGCAGCGGTACTCGTTAAACCGACGCTCCTCCGGCTACTCACCCATGACACCTCACTCGTCACAAGAATTTGACCACGGAAGCCCGGCGAATGGTTTTAACGGCGGTGGAGACGGCGGGCTAGGGAATTTAGCAGACGAGCTCGGCGATGTTTGGGACGAGGACGGTGAGATGGCAGACGGCGAATTTGGAGAAGAACTGGACGGGCCTGAGGACCACGAAGATATTGGTTTGGCACTGGATCACGATGGGTCGACCGGTGTGGGTAACGCGGTCAACGTCAATGGCGTCAGGGACAGTGGTGTCGCAATGCCGTCATCTTCACCGTCGACAGAATCGAAGACTACACTGAGCCCTCAGGCGGCCGTGAAAGGGAGGCAACATCGGAGACAACGATCGCTATATGACGGGTCAGACTATGGAGATTCCTCGGACCTGGAGGCTAACGAAGGCATTTCCCCAGCACTAGAAGCCCGCATGGCAGCAGTGGAAAGCTTGGCACGGCGAGGGACAGAAGAAAATGGCAGCGCTACAGATGGTGTGGTGAGGAGGGTAGTGGAACATCTGCGAGATCTCGGCAGCCAGATCGGCATTGAGAACGGTGCCACGAGGTATGTGTTTAAAATATTTGATGTTGGGGGACAGAAACTCACACTATATAGACTCAAGACTGCCCACGATGCCCTGACAACACATTTGGCTCATCAGTCACGGATGATGACTTCCCTCAGCGCATCACTGTCCGGCCCACGCGCTATAATACTAGATCCCGACGTCATTGAGACTCTCTTACCACTGATAACCTCTACGTTGGAGCTACTTCCCCATTCTGAACACCATTCTGTCCTGGCGCTCTCGCAGCTCACCGTCGCCAACCGCGAGCTGCTCGAAAACTTGTCTAATGTCCAGGACTCCCTGCACATGACTCGCCAAACAGCCGTGAACGCCACCCGCCGACTCAAATCATCGAAAGATCAGCTCGCTGAATGGAAGCGCGATCAAGAGCTACGAGAAGCCGGCGTACGGTGGATAGAAAAAGGCGATTGGGACATGAAGCTGAAGGATAGGCAAGCGGGGAGCCAGTGCTGGGATGTAGTGAACGGGTTCGAAGAGCAATGCGGGCTGTGGAGACAGAAGCTCTGCGAAGGACTCGGCGTGGCGAGTGCGTAAGATCTTTGCGCGCTGATTTTCTTCCACGGGAGTTTTGCTTGGGGATGATGGCTAACCTGCATGACTGGATTAGGCGAAGACTATCTAGAAGTAAAGGACGATCCGGTGTCCTCAGGTAGAATCCGAACAGGCGTGACAGGTCGAAAAGATGGTCAGCTATATAACGGAGGAACGTCACAAACAACGTCACAAAAGGGGCCGAAGAATAGAAATCTAGACTCTGGGATCCACGACTGTAATTGAGCGGGCGGGGCGAACGATATCTTCAATGTTGTCATCAATTGGAGTTTTGATATATTGACAGTATGGACGGCTTGCTCACTTAATACCCCTCCACACCATCTCTTCACATTGTTCGGCGTTCTGTTGCAGCATTAGATAGGGACTGGACTGACGGGATGGCAACAAGCCGAAGCCTGTGCATACATTTGCTTTCTTTTGTAGACAATGGTAGACTGAAGGATCGTTTTAATTTTTGGGGGAAGCCCGTTTGTTACTTGACTAGGCTGATGGGATCAGCAGCAGAAATGCGCGTGTGTTTGAAATCGATTGATACTCGTCCCGAGAACGCCATTGCACGTGACATGGCGAGTACCTAGGCACGGTGGAGCTTACCTCGGTGGACCACGCTAAGGCCCGTTCTAGATAAACCCAAAACAATGCTTCAGGTCAAGCGCTCGACCCGTCAACATGGACGTCGCACAACCTCACGCTGCTCCCAACTTCGATCTTCTTATAATGTATAATCTACACACCCTATGAAGTATAGCGTACACCGAGGCACCTCGAACACATCGATAAATGGCGAAAGAACGCGACGCCATGTGTGCGCGCATCGATAACATCAAAAGCGACCTACGAACTATCTCGTCATGTACCGCCACCACACTAGCAGAGCTTCAGGAGCTTCTACTTCCAAAAACACCTGAACCGGTTCAGAAGGAGAATGTGAGAACGAAAAGGGCAGATGTAGCGCAGAAGACAGCGCGGAAGAGAGCTGCAACGGCGCCAGATGCGACGAACCCGATTACATCTTCTCTCACGCCTCGAGAAAAATACATAACAGCGACCGAAGTTGCAAACACGACACTGAAGTCTCTCGCCGCAGCCTTGAAGACACAATCTCCATCTCGACCGCAACCGTCAACGAAAGCGAAGCCTATCTCAAACGAGAACGCGCAGAAAACCTCGCGACCGCACATAAATCACACGAAGAGCTCTTCAGCAGTAGTGCACCCGCTTAAGGAGCGATCTGTCAGCCAAGTCGTTAATTCGCCCAAGAAGCGATCCCCGTTGCGCCGCTCATCGTCGTATTCGTCCTGTATACACACTGGCCCTGACCCAGGCTTGGTGCAGACGGCAGAATGCTGCAGGGTGGCATTCGCGTATCTAGGAACACCCGAGGCGGCTAAGATTACTGGGAAAGACTCGCCAGAGCTGCAGTTGGAAAACGGGGTGTTGGCACTTGTTGGAAAGCTGGTAGCACATGGATTGGATAATTTGGCAATCAAGGAGATGAGAATATTGAAGAAGAGGCTGGATACGTATCTTGGAAAGGATGTGCAAAAGCAAGGGACTCGACCCAAGGTCAGCAGGACACAATCTCAAAGTATGGTTCCAGCGGAAAGAGATAGTCTGGCATCGTTGTTGGATTTTGGAGAAGTGGATTGCGAGAACAAAGCCCTTCCGATCATAACAAATCTCCAGACCTATGCTTTGCGGATCATTGCGAGGGCCAAACGACCGCGGGTAGTTGAGACCGCCTGGATTTACCTGAAGCTATCACATCCCTCATCGCCAGTGAATCTAATCGGACACATTGCGAAAAATGCGGACAATTCGGCGAAGACAGCACGCCAACTAGAATCCTTAGCCCAGGCGGTACTTCAACTATGCCCAAGTATTTCTACCTCGGAGGACGGCAACGACCTTCAGCCATCTGCAGATGTTGTTCTACGTCTGCAACACCTCGCTTTCAAGATCCGACAGAAGTGGTGGAGTCTCGTCCATCATCAAGGGGACCCGGACAAGGAACTTCTCGAGCCATTTTCCAAGTGTATGGTTACGTTTACCAGAAGATCGACCCAGATGGCGGAGAGAAAGTACAAGCTCGTAGAATCTCTGTACGAAAATCTATTGGGATCATTGCGAGACTCGGGATGGTCGCAAAAGAATGAATCAAACTCAATTGTGATGGCAAGGAAGGTCATGACTTCTCTAGCGCAAGAGGCCGGGTTTCATGATGAGGCACTTCGCTGGCTGGGTACGTCGAAATTGCCAACATCTGAGAGCTCTGCTGCCAAGGAAGCCGCTAGGCTGGTTCGATGCTCTGCGGTGTCTCTGGACGCATCTATGAAAGGCTCGACAAAGCACAATCTATTGGAAACAATTCAGGCTGTTCTTGAAGTGCTATCCGGTGGGATGGGTGGATCAGTCTCAGAACTTGACGCCTTGTTCATCGAAGTTCATGGTCTACGGCGAACCGCGACACGGCTACTTTCGACATTGAATACAACTCCAGACGAATCATTACATCAGTTGGAGTCACATTGCATACGGGTCGTTTCAGCGAGCATACAATTCACGAATCGGTTTATCGGAGCAACACCGCCAGCCGGATCCGATGGTAAATCTGTAACACGACACCGGGAGCGATTAAACACAACTTCGAAGCTCGTGAAGAGCACTGTTGAATCCGTATTGGCTTGTTGCAAACGCACGTTGATCGCCGAATCCACCTGGATGGATCTCGATGCCCTCGTCCAGGATTGCCTAAGCCTCATACAGCGTCTTGATGAGCAGCCTCCGACGGACCAGACCTGGAAGTCGATTATTCAGACACCATCCCAATCTGCGTTCGTGAAGTTCTCAAACGCGTACTGGGCATTGTACTCCCAATTGCGGAGACTTGATGTTGAACCCGCAGTGTCAGTCGCCGCTTTAGAACGCTCTACCAGACTCCTCGAATCCAGACCTCGCGCAGAAATGGAAGCTGGACTGTTCTCGATGAAGCTTGAGCGACTGGGTGAAGCGCTGGATCAATTGGAACGCGTCCACGAATCTCGCAATACAATATCGCAATGCTTACAGAACACATGCAACGAAGACACGGTATTAGCCCTCGTTGATTCGGCTGCAAAACACCCTGTTCAACGCGTTTTCGAGAGCACAGGCGATTTCAGCACGCTCAGGCGACTCCTCAGCGCGTACCATCGGTCGTTCATAAAGCATGGCTTGAGGCGATCTAACGAGGTAGCGTTCTTCGATGATGGCGTATACCCTGCCCCTGCAAGAGGCATTCTGTTGGAATGGCAACTGTTGTTGTACCAAAAGATACTGTCGAGAAATCGGCCATGGGATGCGAACTTGAACGTTTCCGTTCACGCGATCGTGGAGCGCCTTTTGGAGATCTACACGCCTGCGCAATTCCCAATACGTCACCAAAGACTACGCTTGATACTGCTTCAACTTTCACAAGCGCGTCCCGATGTTGTGCCAAACTTGTTGGGATCAGATCCTCAGACAGAAAGTTTGGTTGACCTTGCAGACACCAATGACCGTGATCTAGCACAATTTGCTGGCCATTTGAAAGCTCTTTCAACACTCAAGCTGCTGTTACAGAAGGATATTCCCGAGACCACGACAATCCGAGAATGTTTCTCTGTCTGGGACGGATTCGTCAATTCTGCAAAGACCTGGAGTGAGCTAGCCAAATGTATTGACAATATCGAAGACTTGTTGCAAGAGATGCAAGTGTGCGTCGATTTTCTCGCCGCAAAAGGCCACGAGGTCGAATGTCTACCGATCCTCCATCTTCTAACAAGGATGTTTGAGCTTCAGGGAAGCCCTGACGCATCTGAACTCGCCTCGACTCTTTGCACTTTGGGGCTTCAGTTCTTACGCCTCGGATATTCTGGGAAAGCCGGCCTGGCTTTTGCAAAGGCTGAGATGATGATTACCGGTAAAACAACGTCAACAGAAGCAAAGTTAAAGTGGCATCTTGCTTATGCTGAGTATCTACTTACAATCGGCAACGCCGTAAAGAGTGGAAACATTTTGTCTGCCGCTCAGGCTGTTGCACTAGACGATCAGGAGTTCATGGATCTTTCGAAGTCATCAACGACTCTTCCAGGAAGACTCCGCTTCAACAGGATCCTTGCCGATGCCTGCTACGTCTCATCGCTCTTGTTGACACAGACCGGGAACTACAAAGATGCTGCACGACATGCGAAGCAAAGCGTTGTTCTCAACCGTCGCATCTGGGCGGCTTTGGAGACCAAGTTGAACGCGAAGAAGGCTGCTTCTCAAGATCTCTCATGTTCGGACCTCGACAGCTCAAGCAGATCTGCATTCGACCCTCTCAGCTCGATACGAAATGACAAAGGCATCCCGCTTGCTATGTCTGTAACGCACGACGCCCTCAACGGTGCCGAATTCTGGACTCTGGTACCTTCACTCTATCGAGCGTTGATGCAGCATTCCCACGTCTTCATCAACCAGGGCTTGTTCCAAGAGGCGGTCTATGTCGCTGAACAGGCTGATAAGGTGGCCGCAGCAGTACGATCACCCTCGCTGTTGGTGCAGAATGCCAGTCATCGTGCGGAGTGTTGGACACTGAGCGGCAGGCCAGAGAAAGCCCAACCGATTCTGGACCAGCTGGATGTGTCGCAGTGCGAGGGCAGCTGGGCACAGATCGCATATTATTCCTCTATCGCTAGGGTGTACCATTTCTCCAAGAACGCCGAAGAAGATGATGAGAATAATGGAAACGGATTTGCAGACGAATTTGCGACTTACGACTCACTGGAACAGCTATTGTCGAAGCTCACTTCGCCCACATATGTCAAAACGGTGGATATTTTTGGGTCCGAGGTAGAAGCTTTGGCTAAGAACATGTCGGCGATGTCTATTAGTGACGCGGGGCCGAAACCTGCTCAGACTGCTGCTGCTGCCACAAGAGGTCGACAAACCATGCGCAAGGCCGCTACAAAGGTTGTCACGAGGGCCGCCCCCAGAGCTAACCGCACAGCAACGGTGAAGGCCCCCGCGTTGACTGTACCCACGACCAATCAAAAGACCAAGACGGCTTTGGTACAAGTGGTTGAGAAGGCATCTGTCAGTGAACAATGCGTACCTCTATCCGCCCTCCAGGCAGACGTTACCCATCGCAAGGCAATCACACTGCTGCTGCAAAACAACGTTACGAGAGCTCTCCAGCTATTGGAGAGAAGTGAAGCGCTGAAAGACAGCTTGGATTCTAACGGCCTCCATGCATGGACTCGATTCAAGGCAACTTTCTCCAGGGCGATCAGGAATATTGAGGGAGATTTCACTTTCAACACCCTGCCCGAATCGACCATCGCTTTCCCAGCGGTCCCACTGAAGGACCGACAGTCTTCGCAAGGTGCAGGGACCAAGAGGCCAATTGTCGCTCAACCACCGGCAAGGGCAGGCCGAGGCAAAAAGCAAGCAAAAGAAGATTTTGTCGAGACTCTGTACGCTGCTCGTGATTACCTGCGAGATGCACATAACATGTGTGCAGCTACAGGGTCCAATCATGCCTTTCAGCAAATCTCTTCAGCCTTGGGTCATGTCACGACGCTCCTCTCCGCAGTCTCGAACGGTGCATCACGTGGGCTTATGAGTCCGATGTACGCTGCATATATGAGCGAGATACCCAAGTGCAAATCTCTAACCCTCGCCCAAAGCTCAGTTGAGGTTGAACAAGAGAGTCTGTCGCGCGAGGAATGCTTGAGATGGCCCGAGCACAGCTCCGAAAGGTCGCCCCTTTTGACAATGCAGGACTTCCGTCGAGATTACGTCGACATCATTCCTGAATCGTGGACCGCAGTGTCCCTTGCACTCAACGACGAGCAGAACGAGCTCTATATCACTCGTTATGAAAGTAGGCAAGAACCATTCGTCCTCCGGTTACCTATGGCTCGCCATACATCTCGCGATGGAGATGAAGACGAGTTCTCTTTCGCGGATGGTAAACGTGAGTTTGAGGAGATCATCGAGCTCAGCGACTTCAGCACGCGGAGCGCAAAGGACATGACGACTCGAGAAGCCAGGCTTCAGTGGTGGACTGAACGGGAAGCACTGGACACGAAGCTGCAGGAGCTACTTATTAACATGGAGAACATATGGCTTGGTGGTTTCAAAGGCATCTTCTCCCCGCATGCACATGATCCAAATCTTCTGTCGCGATTTCAAAAGTCGCTCCAAAATACATTGAGCCGACATCTGCCTTCGCGACAGAAGAGAGGACTGCAGAACGAAATCAAGCTCAATCCCAAGGTGTTGGAGCTCTTTATCAGTCTTGGGGACGATTCGAAAGAGGAAGGGTCGCTTGACGATGCACTGGCAGATCTCATTTACTTTGTCGTGGACATTCTCCAATTCAACGGGGAACGTAACGCATACGACGAGATTGACTTTGACGCGATGGTAGTCGAGACGCTTGATGCATTGCGCGCTTACCATGATGCCTCGAACAGCGCGACTCCAGCCAACAAACACACCATACTCATCCTAGACAAGAACCTGCACATGCTGCCTTGGGAATCACTTCCCTATCTCGAAGAGCTGTCCATCTCGCGACTTCCCTCGCTGGCAGCGTTGCGCGAGCGCCTACTTGCCGCCCGGCCAGCTGCTAAAGCTTCCAACACACAGCCGGGACATTATGTGCGTGCCGAAGCAGGAGGAACGAGCATGCTCAACCCATCTGGTGACCTTAGCCATACGCTCAAGACGATTAAGCCTCGATTGGACGGTATGCGCGGAAGCTGGAACCACATCATCAACCGCGCGCCAACGGAGAAGGAATTCGAAGAATCGCTCCGCCACAATGAGCTTGTCCTCTACTTTGGACACGGAAGCGGTGCGCAGTTTGTACGCTCGAAATCAGTTCGAGGAATTTATCTTAATAATAAAGTCGAGGATGGAGAAGAGAAGAAGTCAGGATGCGCAACAACATTCCTCTTTGGATGCTCTTCTGTCCATTTATCTGACAACGGTATCTACGAACCCTCCGGTATGCTGGCTTCCTACCTCACAGCTGGTGCACCCGCCGTCGTCGGGATGCTCTGGGACGTCACAGACAAAGACTGCGACCGCTTCGCCGTCAAAGCTGGTGAGCTGTGGGGACTCTGGCCTGAGCCCGAAGCCGAAGCAGCCCCCGAGCCACCGCCCACGGTCAAGAAATCCAAGGGGAAAAGTAAAGTTGCACAACTTGTCGACGACGTTGAAAGCGTGCGAGGAAATGGAAGTGCTGGTGCTAGAAAAGGGAGGAAGAAGACTGGCAACGATGGATTGGGACAGGTGCGTGGTGGGGGCCGAGAACGAGAACGAGAACAGAGCAGGGGCGTGGGACTCGATGAGGCAGTCAAGGAAGCGAGGAAAGAGTGCGTGTTGAGGTATTTGAATGGAGCTGCTGCTGTTGTTTATGGGATTCCGGTGTTTTTGGAATAGTCTAGATGGTTGCGGGTTGGGAAAAAGATTGATTGTCTGGGTGTTGTATAAAGAGTGGAATAGAGAGTTTGTTAGTGCAGTGCAGTAAGTATAGCCAGTCAGCTCAGCCTTGTAGAATAGAGTAGCGAAGGTAGCATAGTGGCTTTGAGAATGGGTGGGAATTTAATGCGTTTCGCTGCGGTTTACTCATGATGAGCCACGCAACTCGTGCGGTACATCGATAACCCCCAAAATCTTAAAACTTGAAACTTGAAGCGCGACGGGGCGTAAGTACGCCTTCCTAAGGCGCAGCGCAGCACAGCGCAGCGGCTCCATCGGCCGGAACAACGATGCCGCTGACCTTGATCAATCTCCACTGTCCTACCCATACATACATGTAAACAAGCGCCTAGCGCCTCTCTCTCGGGATTTCCGTTGCTAGCGTGTTCGGCAAAGGTGCAAGAATAGATGCGGCGCGGAAATCGGGATAGTGAGATTTTCTTTCGATATTTGATTTTCGGGGTTGAGGGTTGGTGCTGCGGCTGCAGCCTGCGGCGCAGAGACGACATGGAACAGAACGGGAAGGGATGATGATGCAGGAATTAATTACAGGCTGGTCGGACTTCAAATTGTTGAGATGAAGTACCTTGCGACAAGTGACTTCCCCGCATCACCACCTCATCTCATCTCCTCTCCCACCAGCACAACGACCAACCGGTCAGAGTCAGAGTCATCACAGATCACGCCGAAAGGGTACTCTCAGACTCCACTGCATACTAAAAAACCCGATACAAGGCAACCTCCCGCAGGATCCACTACCATGCAACATACCCACTCAGCCCGACTGGCCCACCTCGATGGAGTTGGCGCTGCTGCCTGAGAGAGACCTCTCACAATGGGACAAACGGGGCCAAATGTTTGGTCTTAGGCGTACCTGAGGAAGATGATTGGCAAGGCTGTGTGCAACGGGTAGGGCTGTGCCGCATGCGAGTCGAAGCGTGAGTTTGAGTTTGAGCTTGGGGCGTTTTTGCTGTTGTGAAGGTAGAGGGATGGCGTGGGTATATATCTGGGAGCTTTTGTTTCCCTCGCCGCCCTGCGCCCGCTAAGTCGTTTCTCCTCGTTTTTCTACTTTGTCTCTGAAATCGGATTGAATTGGATTGAGTTGGGTTCCTGATTCAAGCGTGCGACAACGACGCTGCTCCTCCGACAGCAACACATTAAAACCCGATCTATCTCTCCTCTGTACAACGTTCCCAACCTCTCCCTCAGTGGAACATTCCCCCTTACTCCCTTCCAAACCCCAAAATACCACATTACACCCGCAGTACCTCCTCCCCTCTTACCCAACCATGTCCGCAATCCTCAACTTCCCCATCCGCGGCGCACAAATCGTCTTCGCAGTCATCGTGACCGGTCTCTCCATCAATCTCGCACACGGCCATGAATGGGGCTCTGCACCGTTTGTACTCGGCTACGTCTCCTTCGTCGGGTGTATCACGCTCCTGGGCGCTTTAGCCGGGCTGGCGGCTATGTGGGTGGATTTCCTGCAAGGAGTGATTGGAATGGCATTGGATGGATTGATTCTTATTTTGAATTTAGCTGGGGGAGTTGTAAGTTTCTCCCTTCCCATGCCCTTGTTTTCCGTCTCGAAGATCACGCGCTAATAGGTCGTCATCGGCAGGTTGTTGCCGTCAAGCTCGACGGCGTCAAATGCGACAAGATCACAGACGGACCCAGTGTAAACAACGGCAAACTCCTGCGCAACGGCCTCATCAATGGCGGCTGGAAGAAAGATACTTGCTACTGGTGCACTCAGCCCGATGGCGTCGACGTCATGCTCTCGCGCTGCAAGCAGAATCAGGCCGATTCCGCTTTTATGATTCTTACTGTTATTGTGTTGCTCGTTAGTCTGGTGCTGGCTTTCTTGCGCTCGAAGAAATGAAGGTAAGCTGCTTTTTTCCCTTCCTATTGGGGGAGACCGTGGCGGGAAGTGATTCGATGACTGGGTTGGAAAGGACGGGATGGTTCATTTCATTTGGCTAACGGGAACAGAGTAACTCAATGCGACGGCAAGCGCTTCCGTGTGTGACGACGCTTTCGCCTTTTCGTATACGTTTTGGGAACGGGTGAGAGGGTACGGTACTGGCGAATGGGTTTCATGGTTGGGCAATTGATCATGGCAGGTTCGGAGACGGGATTGATTTTGTACGGATGGGGTTGGACTTTCCTGACGACTTGCAATATACCCCTTGCGAGCGGGATGTGGATTCTAAGGTGAGATGCTCGTCGAGTATCTCGTTAGATACCGGCACTTAGATTTTCATAAAACAAAAACAAGAGGACGAGGAAAAGAAACCTGGAGCAAAAATAGATAGCGTCCTCCCCACTGTATCTGTTAGACAATAGTAGTCCTGATGAGAATTCATCGGTGAGTGGATATATATAGTGCTCAATCCAACAGTATCCTCTCTGTGCATTTCGGCGCTCTACAACATCCTCTACCCCGAGACTCTCTAGCTCTTCTACCCTTCCGACTTATCTTTTCCTCAGCCTACTCGTGGGACCTTTAACGAGGTAACGAAGCCCTGTTTCCGAGATGAAGCTGTGCGAGGTCGTCCCGTCGCGTTGATTTGCGGACGGATGCGCACAATTGTGATAGACGTGCATGTGTTACTCATGCAAAGGGGTAAGTAACGTGTAGGATACACTGATACACTGACTTGATAAACAGGTCGCATCCCCAAACATCCCTCTATCCCCTATTCCATCCCCATCCTAACAAAGTCCCAACCCTCCCCCACTACTCAACGCCTACCAAATCTCGTCTCGAGAGAAACTTTCCCCCGCGCTGCCATGTCAAACCAATCCCCCATCATCAACTTTTCCATCCGCAGCTTCCAGGCCATCTTCGCAATCACAACGCTGGCCCTCTCCGCCAACCTAGTCCGCGACCAGTACAAAGACAGCAGTGCGCCGGTGGTGCTGAAATACGCCACTTTTACCGGCGCCGTCACGCTCATTGCCAGTCTCGTCGGGGCGGCTATGCAATGGGTGGATATGCTACAGGGAAAAGTCATCTTGCTCGTTGATGGAATCATTGCTGTTGGTAACCTAGCTGGCGGTATCGTAAGTGCCCATCCAATCCGCTCTGTGTACGTTCATAGCTGCAGCTAAGGTGTTTACTGGATTAGCTTCTCGCGGCTGGGATCGGACTGTCGAAATGCGGCGATACGAGCGATGAAAACCGAGTGCTCCTGAAGAGTAATATTTTGTTCAACGGAGGGTGCGACGAAGACGGAGATTACTATAATTGGGCGTATCTAGAGCGTCGGGAAGTACTTGAACTCGCGGTGCAAGGAATGTCAGGTTGACTCTGTGTTTTTGTTTCTTACTGCTGTGCTTCTTTTTGGGAGTGGGGCTTTGACGTATTTGAGGATGAGGAAGGGGTATTGAGTGTATGTCTTAGGGCTTCTTGAGTTTGGGAGAGAGGTTGTATGCGTGTTCTGAGAGCATCACGTATCGATCAGGTACCGGATAGTGCCGGTCAACGTTTGTGATGGCGACGAGGAATGGGAATGGGGAGAACGTTGAAGATCGGACTTGCTCCCAAATTTAATGGAGGCTTTGGAGGGGCGACGGTTGATTGTATGAGATATACCCATGCTGGACGGTGTCGTTTTGGATATACTTTCGCACGTGCTATGCCAGAAATCAGTTATTTAATCATGTGTCAAAAGACGGGACACATGCGGCAGAGCTCCCCTTTCCTTATACTCTATCACTTTACTCCATGTAATCGTATGCGAATCCTTATACTCCACCACTACACTTCACGTAACCGTATGCGAGTCTTGACGGGCAACCAAACACTTCTTTGACCACAAATCACAACTACTCCGATCATCGCTTACCCGATCCCTCTCCTTTCACCCTTTGAGCAAGAATCATATCGGGGCGAAGTCAACCTACGAAACAAAGCAGTCTCAATATAATACGTCATGTTTCATTCACAATATCCCAATACTCTCGCTCACATGCATTTCATCCCCTGGTATCTCGAATCTCATAGCCCAACTCCCAAATCATCCCTTAAACTCCACAGCTCGTCATGCTCCCAACCCAATGCAGTCAAACCAAATGTAAGATACGCACGCCACAGCCACGCTCGGCCCAGCATCAGTCATTCACTTCGTTCGAATTTGTCTCGTGGAGGATTTAATTAGGGCAACTCTGTCCCACCAGTCAGTTCAGTCACACACCCAAAAGGTCCAGAGAGAGCAGAAAGCAGAAAACTCACAGCGCCGCAGGATCCGCAGGACTTCGTCCCATCAGTCGAAGCGCCGCACTTGGGGCAGCTGCTGCCGTGCTGGTCGACGAGGATCTCAAAAGACTGCATGCTGAATATGGTTGAAAGTTCGGTAGTCGGTAGTTCGGTCCGCTTCGTTGTAGATTTGTTGCAGCAATGGAAAACGAGGTTGGTGTGAGTAATAAGTCGCTGAGCTGAGGTCGACGTTGAAGCGGGGCGTGGTGGGGTTGATAAAGCAGAGAGCTCGAGCTTGAGCTGCTTCTTTCGGCGCCGGCGGCATTCACCGGAAATGCTGGGGCTAATGTATGCCAGCTGTCAAATGACCTTACGCGTGGTGGAGACGCGCTTAAAGAGGTGATTGGAGGGGAGTGTCGGAGTGTGGGTTTGTAGCGTGGGGGACGTTTCGTGACCGACAGTACGCGGTGGGTATACGATAGGTATGCGAGCAGATGAAGTTAAGGGGAGGAAATGAGAGAGGATATGTATGAGGCAGCAAAGGCTCAGATGTTGATATCACTCCCCAAGCCCCTTGTGAGATCATGACCTCTTATGGCAAATAATCTGACCATTTATGACCAAAAACCACCCATCCTCTTTCCTCTCCATCTCCTTCCACGTCTGCGATATCTCCTCAAGGTCTTCCTCCGTCCCTAATCCACTCTCAAGCACTCTGTCCTTATAGTCGCTCTTCACAGTCCTATCAGCCCAAAGACCGCACCAAAATTCCCTCTCCTCAGGTGTACTAAACAGCCAGGTCCCCACACTAGCCTCAATGTCCCTCCTGGGAAAGCCGGCTTCCATGGCCACTGCATGTAGCCTCTTCCCAATATTCGGATCGCACTTGAGGCTCTTCGCAACGGCGATGTATAAATCGCTCCACTTGCGCATTCCGGGATGCTCGGGCCAGTGGTTCATGGCGCTGTAGTCGACGTCTCGAACTGCGACGATACCGCCCACCTTGGCAAGCTTCTTTAACACTTTCATTGCTGTGAGCGGGTCCTGAAGGTGCTGTAGAACTTGATGCGCATGGACGATGTCGAAAGCTCCTTCTTCCACGCCTTTGATAGCCTTCCAGTTGAACACGTCTCCGACTTCAAATCGCACGTTCTTGACGCCTTTATCTTCAGCACACTTCCTGGCTTTTTCGATGACTTCGGGAGAAGGGTCGATGCCGATGACGAAACCTTGTGGGACGCGGGTCGCTAAGTCGATAGTTATTGTTCCTGGGCCGCATCTGAAGGGCGGCAGAGTCAGTGTAGGGTTCTGCGTGGTTCGTACAGAGAGCATTTCTTACCCGATATCGCAGATGGAGAGTGCTGGGGCTTTCAGGTACGGAATCAGATGTGGACAGGAGTTCTCGACGGTCCGCCAACTGTGGGATCGGAGTACCGAGGCGTGATGACCGTGGAGGTATTTTCCTGACATCTTACGGAGATAAGAGGCGTAATTGGAAAGTTTGAAAAGATGCCACTGTATTCTTTACTGATAGGTTGTTGAATTCAGTCAGTTTCGCAAGAGTGGGGAGTTAGCGCAAGACCTTGGGATGAAGGTGCTCGAATGAAGCTTTGTAGAGTGTGCATGGCATTATTTGGAAGCGTGTCGTCCCAGTCTACAGCAATAGCGGAGATACTGCCTTCATCCCCATCGATGTGCTGTTTGCTGTCGCATTCGCTAATGGTGACGGGATGATGGCAAGCAAGTGCGATGTTCTCCCGATACCGGACCGGAGGTTCTGCCAATTAGTCATCGTCACTTGTGTTGATCCTACACATTTCACCACTTTCGTCATTCACTATATCTTGGGATAACCATGGCGCAGAAACACTTGCTGTCGGTATTGACCTATCTAAAGAAAGCTTGCAAAGACTTGCAAGATGCATGGCGTCAAAGGGCTAAACAAACGCCCGATGCAAGCATAATTGTGCCGTCCCACCGAGAAAGACGGTAGACGGATCGACGACCAGTGACCCGTAGGTAGGTCGGGAAGCTCCGAGAAGGATTGAAGCAAACATGAAACATATGAAGTGTTGCCGCTCTTTCGACAAACAACAGGAGGAGTGCGAGAAAGAAAGAACAAATCGCCTCCCCGCTTTCAGGATATGTATCCTGACCATTTTTCTCCACCGCACAAGGCCGAGACTTTGGAAATGTAAAACAAGCCGTTAGGTGTACAAAGCAGTCCTCAAGATCGGAACAACTCCACCACTGCTCGATAATAGCCCATTGAAAAGGCCGAAAAGTTCGAAAGAAAAAAAAAGGAAAGGTAAAACCCACCAGGTGTGTACAAAAGCATGTACAGAGCGTATCTCAAGGTCGACACAGCTCCACCAGTGCTCCATTAAAGCCAGCCGAAAAGGCCGCGACTTTCGAAATGAGAAAAACCCGTCAGGCGTACAAAGCGTTCCTCGAGGTTGAAACAGCTCCATCCGTGCTTGCTAAAGGTTAGTCGAAAAGGCCGAAACATTAGATAACGCTGAAAATCACTAATGCAAAGCGCTTACCGTAATTGAACCAGCTCCAGCAGTGCTGGGCAAAGACCATCAGTGCATCGAGATATCCAGATCAAAACTCATACGTCTCGAGATACGGCTCGAAGCCGTCCTCATCGTCGCCCACTGCTTCCATGCTGCTCGAGTAATTGAGCGGTCTAGGATTGTCGATGTTGAATTCGATGCCGCTCTCTTTCAGTTCAGTCTTGAGCTTCTCGACGATGGGGAGGACGTCTTTCGACAGCGTGGATTGATCGTATAAGAAGAAACTCAGCTTCTTGCACTCGGGCATCGGTTGCAGGAATTCCTTGATGGTCGTGGTGCTGTCATCCGAGGCCAATTCTTCGAGTAGTCGCTCCATGAAGACTCGCTTCACGTTGTTGAAGGTGAGTTTCTCAATGCTGGGCGGCAGTACCTGGTCCGGGATCTTGAAGAATTCTTCGATCGCGTTGGTTGCCGGTGTATCGTCGTCTTCCGATGGATCGTTGTCTGCCAATGGAACAGTCATTGCAAATGGACCAACCATTGCAAATGGATCAATCATTGCAAATGGATTGTTTTCTGCCGATAAATCGTTTGGTGGCGACAACTCTTCGCCAGCCGACAAAACAAGTGTATTTTTCTGCGAATGGAGCATGCCTGCCATCGAATTGATCATGATGTTCAAGTCGATGTCGAGCTCCTTGAGGCAAGCGTTGTCCTTCAGAGAGCCAAAGGGATGCTTTGTGTCGATAGGCTGTCGGTAGGTGAGCCATTCTTCGGGTCGGCTCCACCATACTTCCAACTCAAGGTTCTCAAGAGATGGCACGACTTCTGATAGACTTGTCGTGAATATCTGCATGTAAGCGGTATTATACCAGTCCTCTACCTCCAATATCTTGTGCAGAATCAGCGTCTGAAGTCCGCGGAAGTATCCACTTCCGAGGTTGTGAAGCAAGTGCGACGGCGTAATCGAGACCATGTTCAATTCCAAGGTTTGCAGGCATGGCGGCAGGTTCAGGCAGGTGGTTTCCCAGTCGGGGTAGTATGGGCTGCGGAAGTTTGGAACATAGCCATCCGGTTGAGGGATGGTGTATTCAAACTTTTCAAGAGAGATGTTGGAAAAACTAACACTCTCAACATTCGGTGGTAAAGGAGCCCATTGGTATCCTTGGTTGCCTTCATCCATCCTCGGAACACCGATTCGAGTCAGATCTTGGAGTTTCGATAATGGGCGTGGCTCCCCAGATGCATCAACCTTGGTGGGCTGATGATAAGTCAAGATCGAATCAAGAGCCAAATCGATCGTCTCGGAGTCCCAAGGAATACTGAGCTCCTCGATGTTGATGGCGAGGCCAAGGATGACGGCGAGGCAGGCGCCGAGCGCCGGCCGAGTGCCTACAACATCGTCGACGCAGTAGTCCTTGCAGATTCGTGGTAGCCTGGGCCAATTGAAATGGAGGATGTCCTCCAATTGACCCGGGAAGATGGCGAACTCTTCGGAGAGTTTGATCTTGGTCTCCTTCAAGCGCAAGTCCTTCTCTTCTTTGTCGCTCCGAACTTCCTCGGCTTCCTGCACATCATCATTGCCCCAAACTCCCCTCCAGACTTGCAGTTTTATAATGATGCTCTTTATATTCTTGGCAAGATTGGGGTACTTAAGGCATTGGAAGAGGAGTTGCTTCACCTTTAAGCCACTTCGCGTGGTGAAGTTCACATTGACATAGAGAAATGGTCTCGCGACCGTGAGCCAATGCCTGGAAACCTGGCAAAGCGCTACTAGACTGGCGGCATCAAGCTCGCTCGCAATCTGATTATCAATCTCATTCGGAAGGTCTGAAATGGTTGCTGGCATTCTTGCGGTGGTGGGCGGTGCTGTCGTGGTTATGGTGGTCGTAATGTAAGTTGATGAAGGTGGGTGGAAAGTTCAGTCGTGAGCGAAAATCTTTTGTGCGAGCTCGACGATTTAGGCTGCCAAGCATGGGACGCGTCGTGAACGCACTGTTCACAAAATTGCAATCGCAAACGCGAACGACGGGCCGCACGTGAAACCGTTAGGCACCACTGGAGGCGGTGTGCCTGGGCCGGGTGCCTCTAAACCATCGACTTTGAGGCAAAAGAAAGGAACCAGAGTCGATATTGAGGCAGACAACTTTTGACTTCGATGGTTTGAAGTCCTGTCATCGATTCGCTGCGCCCATTTTCGTATGAAGCTCCATTCACACTGGTTTCCGATTCAGAACTAGTCCAATCCGTCAGTCCGGCCAACTATTCCTCACACCCAGCAACACTCTATGCTCTTTTTCGTCCCATGTAGATTGAAAAAGGCTTGCTCGTACTCGGAAAAGCGAGGTTCCTTTCGCTCTCAGGCCGCATTCGTCCACTCAAGTGGCACGCTTATGCCCACGATTCCCAGCCAGTAGTCGCGTAATCGATAGCATCCAAGCAAAGAATATTCCAATACATCATCCAAGCCAAAGGTACTACGCAGACATGCATCTTAATAGATACGTTATTGAAAAATGCTTGATCGCCATCCGATCGTCCCACAAGTCTCAAAAGACCAACGCCTTGCAGTGCGGAAAAAATCCCGTCACCTGCCGACGATGTCGCAAGACGCTTCTCTGATATGATCACTTAAGGATTTGATGGCCTCTGTCGCTATCGTGTGGCCCTGTTTGCAATATGTACTGCGCAGAGTTCAGGGTTGAGAGATGAAGTGAGGCTCAGATTTGCTGGCAAAGGGTTTGAGTATGTCA
Source organism: Byssothecium circinans (assembly GCA_010015675.1). Lineage (NCBI taxonomy): Eukaryota > Fungi > Ascomycota > Dothideomycetes > Pleosporales > Massarinaceae > Byssothecium > Byssothecium circinans. Next base: position 162,922 of record ML976986.1, read on the forward strand.
ACAAAAGAGCAGCAGGGGATATGTTTATAACATGTCACTCAACGATCTTCACAAGCTATCGACATTTGGGTGGCAGGGAATTTTTGAGACTACGTCCACACGTGGTGTGCGCTATGAAGGCAGGGAAGCATACTGATATCAATCCTATCCGCTGCAAAGTTCAAATATCTCAAGAGCGCTATGTTATTGACAGAAAGGGGGATGAAGTCTGTAGGAATTTTCAGTTTGTGAAAAAAAGGGAAGCATATGCAGACGTCTGAGACCTAGCTGTAACACCTACTTGCTTACAGATGCCATGGCTCTTTCCTCATCTGACAAGACCCAAATTGCATGTGTACCATTTCGAAACAATCACACCCATAAGCCGCCTTGACTCCAGAATGGGATTGTGCAGACCCCAACTGCACTGCAGTCTAACAAATCGATGTTGAAAGCGGCGCAAGCTTTGCCATGAAACACATAGCCCGTGAATATGTCCCCTTTTCTCGTCTTCAGCAGTGACAGCCTGCCAGCACGACCGCAACTTCCGATTATCGGTGTGGGCGTCGGTCCCCTCAGTCGCTCGCACGCACGCACGGCCACCAGCAAACAACCCGCTACTCGCGGCTTGCACCCCACAATCTTGCTTATCACGACAACACGTTCGCCATCATCTCCCCATTCACACACCGGAACCTGCTGACGATACCGAGTTCCCAGAATTCAAAGATAAGAGTGCGGGTCGTGCACATTACCGCCGTTGCTTCCTAGACCAAAGGTTTACAACGTCGCAATGATGGCGGAGTTTGAGTGTTTGCTCCAGGAATACAGTCTTGCGCCGTCGCATGAAACCGACTTCGAGGATGGTTGCATCACTATCGATGTTACTCTGGAGGAGGATAGCCCGTGTACGAATTCGCTGGAGCACATGAGCCACCAGGTCGATGAACTGCTGAGACGGGAGGAGGGCCAGACATGGCCACGCTAGTAAGGCAATCTGCCAAAAGCATTTTGGAAAGTTCGACGAACTTACCTCAATTGCAGCATGGACTCGGCTACGAAGTTGTATGTGGTGGGAACTTGGAGCTGCGCCTTCCCGACCGACCACGAGGAGCGCGACAAAGGCGTAAAGAAGATGTGTGAGCTCATCAAAGAACTGAAGGATTTGGAGGAGCTTACGTATGTTACCATTTCCCTCACTTGACTCTTTACTTACATGACCAGATGGATCTCCGAACTACCTTTCATGAGCACCATCTTTGATCTTCTCCCGAAGACCCTGGCTAAACTCATTGTCGACGTAAGCCAGCCTATCAAGGTTTCCTCAGATTCTCGCCCCATGTACATCACCCAAGACGACATGAAGCCTTTGTTGGATTTCACAAACTTGCGCGAACTCCGTGTTTTCGGTATGCGGGATTCTTTCCAAGCTATCGTGTGGGAGACCGTCTTCCGCAACGGACGAAAACATAGCATGGACGTCTTGGATCTTCGCATGGCTTCGCCTCCTCTTGTCCGAAAGGATGACTGGATCAAGGCCGAGGAAGTCGTTGGACTCAATGTCATGGATACCGAATTCCAAGACTACAAGGGCATCGACGGAAAGGGCGTTCTTCACTATAGCCACGGAACCGGAGAATACCTCGACGACTACTGTATGCGCAAGGCACGCATTGCTTCTGGGCTCGACGAGAGTAAGCCGTTGCCGCTGTGGTATACCGACCCCAACCTTATAGCTCTTCTAGGACTAACCATGTGCTCAGGTGTCTCAAGCTCGATGGTTTTGTCATCGACCGCCTCCCGCTGGAACGTGAGCTGAGTCAAGTCGTCCTGTTGACATGCGGAAAGCATTGCATCGATGCTGGTCTGCGGGCACCTAGGATTCAACGTTCGTCTACCTACAATAAGTGGGGCGCCAGCGTCGGTAATGAAGCCAACCACTGCTTCATTGTCTGGCCTAAATGGCGCGCTATCTTCGACAACGAGGGTCAGCTACTAGATCCGGATGGAAAGCCACATTTATCGCAGCTGTCTGGCACCGAGAAGCTGACCGAAGCCAACCTCGAGCTCAAGCGCATGAGCGAGTCTTCTGACGAGGATGCCGGCGGTATGGAGGTGGACCTGACGTCTACCGTCACTTTACGAGGCTCCACCGTACCTAGTCCGAAATCAGAAGTCTCTCCTACTGAAATGCCGAATATTACCATCGTAGTCGAGGATGTGGACGCCAAGTTGGATACGGCGTCCAACGCATCGGTTCGTGGTTCAGCCGTGCCCACCTCGACCTCCGCTGCAGAGCGTCTGGAGTATTTCAATAGGAATGATTCGGCGGGAGACACAACGTGGAAGGATAAAGTAGGTGGGAAGAGGATGTCGCTGGGCAGGACTGCCAGCTCGGAAACGATGACGACACCTTGAGTGAGTGAGTTGATGCAACATTTTCAGAAGGCCCAGGGTGAATTATTCGTCTGGCTGGCACGTCGGCGGGCGGGACCAGCTACTTCATTAAGAGGCTAGATCATGCAATATAGGGCGGGTGCTCATGTACGGCTTCTTACGGGATTGTATTTTAAGAGTTGCAATGGAGACTTAGAATAATAAGTCTAGAAACAGGTGAAACTGTATGATTCGTTGGCAGACGGCGTTGCGGAGTCGGTATCTCACATGCCATGCACTCGCTCATGATCAGCATGATCAGTTGTTTCTCGAGATTCGTACATGGTGTTGGGTTCAAATGATCTTGAGATGAAGCTGTAGAGGTTTCACTTTCTTCTCGACACTAGCCACAGCGCCACTAGCGCCACGATTTCGTGACATCACCCCGCATAAGCTCCCCTGTTTCCGATCGCGACCGCAGACAGCACTGCAGCAAGTACCTCTGTGCTAAATGAGTTCTCCGTCTACCATGAGGCCCTGACAACGCTTCGACAGCAGCCCGCATACCCCGCGCAATGAACGCCTACCTCCAAACCCTCAGCTACTTTTTCCGCCTGCCCTGGAAAGTCCAATGGCGAACATTCCTAGTCCAACTACCACGATACGTACCGCTCTCAATCCTACACATCACCTCACGGAAGGGCCCGCATCCCTTCCTAATCGCGCTACCGAGTCGGAAGAACAACGTCATACCGATATACGTGTTCGTGCCCCCCGCGCCCGTTGACCTCGGACAAGATGAGCACAAACTGGTGGACAACGGCGAATGGAAGGTACCTGTGGTGCTTGACTTCCACGGCGGTGGCTTTATCATGGGGAGTCCGCTAGAGCAGGCACCATATGGTGCCATGATGTCGCGGGAGTTGGGTGCAGTCGTCATCAGTGTGTCTTACCGCATTGGACCATTCCATCAATTCCCGGCAGCAATACATGACGCCGAGGATGTGCTTTCTGCGATTCTAGACACCGATGAGATATCCAAGGCGGGGAAGATACTGAGGACGGAAATACAGAGGTATTTTGACATGGTCCAAAGCGACGAGAGGGGGGGAAAGAAGAAGAAGAAACACCAGATCACGCGTACCGAAGGTATCGATACAATCACACTGGACCCGACGAGGTTGGCAATATCAGGGTTCTCGGCTGGAGGCAACATTGCGCTGAATATGGCCATGTCAATTCCCCCATGTGCGCAGATGCTACCAACGTCGCCAACCCTTTCACCTGACCCGAGCGACCCTTCCATCGACCGGTCGATCAATCCTGCGGACACATTTTCGCCGCTTCTCCCACCACCGCGGGCACCGACAAAGCTCGACGATCCAAAAGAGCCATGGCACTCCCTCCTTCCACCCCCACAAGCACAGCCCCGAATGCTCCCCCTCCTCCTCTTCTACCCCTCGCTCGACGCACGCCTACTCCCCCACGAACGCCCTATGAAACCGCTCCCCAACGCGCTGAAAGGCGACGACAAAAAGCCACAGAAGCAAAAGATGCCGGGCCTGTTCAGCATCATGGGTCCAACCTACCTTCCCAAAAAGCTCCGAGGCCATCCGCGCGCAAGCCCTGGTCTCGTACACCCAGATAACATCCAAAAGAATGCCGCCATATTCCTCGTCCTCCCCGAGAACGACTCGCTCGCCGTGCAGTCTGATGTGTGGGTAGACCAGATGAACACGAGCGGTTGGAATGGCCCCGTGCGATTCGGCGACGGGCGGGAAAATGATTGGAATGGCGCTTCTGGGGGGCCTTCGATGACGCAGAGTCGTTCCAACGGCGGACTGGAAGTCTGGCATGCGCCGGAGTGTCCGCATGGATGGACGCAGTTCCCTGAGCCATGGCTCAGGAAGCACGCGAAGAAGGAGCGATTACTGGTGTTTGATAGAACATTGGAGTTTGTCAAGGAGAAATGGAAAATGGAGCTACCTGTTGAGAGGTCGGGAAATAATAATCCGGAACTGCGGCCTTTGGAGATTCCGGGGAGGTTTCAAGGGCTGAGTTGAGTGGCGTGGAGTTGTGGTGAAAGACTGGACTTTTGACACTTGTTGGTTAGACTTGCATGTTAGAGGTTTGTTTTGGTCGCTTGTACATATTACATTGCATTGCATTGGGAGTTATCATGGCCTGGGTCGAGCATCAGGGAGCATAGCTTACATGGGTGGGACCTTCTGACTTTGAGTTGACGGATGGTGTTGTTAAAACGGTGTTCTCTCTAAGATACATGGCTGTAGCAAAGAATAGCACAAAAATATCATTATCGACCGTACTGCCCAGTCGAAATCTTTTGAGTCTGTCTAGCGAAGGGCTGCTATTTTCAGAACGAGCGACAGTGTGCAATTCAACATGCATCGGAGCAGCTAACAACCACAACTTACCGGCCTCCTACACTCTGTTCCTGCGACACTCCTCACAAACATTGATATAACAGTGACGACACTGCAAGATATACTTCCAATGTCTATCATCGCACATTTCACACGTAAAACCCCTCCGTCCCGGATGAAATACACGTTGAAAGCGGCCCGGATGCTCACACTCATGGTTCTCTCTGAGCTCTTCATGGACACGACGGACGCGGTGCTGGCGCTCGACAAGGCCGAGATTGTCCTCGGCGTTTCGATCGACGATTTCTTCCGCGCGCTCTTCAAGCCTGTGTTCATCGGCTGTGTTGCACGAGCATGTTTTCCATTTGCGGGCACAGAGGTAGCAGAACTGCGCTTTGCAGCGGCATCTGTTATGAGTCGTAAATAAGTTGTGAAGAGTTGAGGGGGAAAGGGCCTTACGTCATGTGGTAACAGCCAGTCCTGAGTTCAACAAGGCTCTTACAGCGAGGGCAAGTCTGCCAGCCTTGCTCGTGAGCCAGCTCCAGAGTCTGCTGGATTCCTGGGTCCTCTGGGCAGTCTGAATCTTTGTGGAACGTGTTCTTGCAAATTGAGCATGTCGAATGCGCGCAGTCTGAGCATACTGCGCGATGAGTACCGTTCGTGATTTGTCGCGGCGGTATAAAAGCATTGCAAGAGTGATTAGAGCAATAGACCCTGTAGGTAGTAGTCAACTCTTCCGTCTTCGCCTCAAAGGTAGCCAAGTCGTCCGCAGACATGTACGGAGAGATCATCGAAAGGGCGATAGGCTGCCTGCAGCATTTGGGCGGAAAAAGTGACTCGTCTTTTGTGGAGCGCATGAAGAGACTGATCATGCAATCAACGCAATACCGATGGCTGCATTTGGCAGTCACCATGCGGGCGACCGGAAAACGCGAGCAACAAGCCGCACATTGAAACATCTGTGATAGCTTCCCAAAAGCATTGGCTTGACGCTCGGCAAAGCCTACGGACGGTCCGGCTTCAGTGACGGTTCCGTCATCGTCGTCAGAGAGAAACTCCACGAAAGAGCTCGTGGCAAGAGAGCTCGACATCGTGGACATCCAGCCTTGGACTACGCTGCTCAGTTCTTTCTGGGCTGCACGAGGTGGATCTTCGGCCTCTGGATCGGAAGCACTCATTTGAATGGCTACATGTCGATCCTCTTGCGCTTGAACTTCCTTTGTAGCAAGCTCAGCGATGAGTGCACCATCGGCGTGGACGACGGCACCAATGCTTTGAGCGATTTGAACGTCGGCTAGGAACATGCGGTATTGCTCGAGCTCGGCTTGGAAGTTGGCGTAAGCGACATCGCTATCAGGAGGTCTGTCGATGGGATGTTTCCCTTTGCTGGTTTCGGAGTAGGCATCGAGTTCCTCGAGCTGGAGGGCGAGTGCAGCAATTTCGTCTTCTAGGAAGGTGGGATGAGATGGCTGGATTGAAGAGCAATCGGTCATGTTGTTGAGACCAGAGAAAAGTACGTCGAGGATCGGAAAGGTGGCTTTCAAGAGGTGACAGAAATTACTCTGGTGGAATGCAAAGCTGGCGAAGAGCTGAAGATGGGAAGAGAAGGAGAGAACATATTTATGCTTAACATCTTTACCCCTCACATCCGTACAAGCTCCGTGATGTTAATCGTCCGAATGGTTGATATTGTGCGGTACCCTAGTGAGTACTTTCATCGCTCCGGCATCTCTGGTAGGACACATCAATTTCTGGGCGCGTTAATAAACCGGAAGACGCGCTCAGCAGGAGTATATAATGCCTCCCAAATTTCGGGCATGAAACGTATGCGCTTGAGAGTGTGAGCGGAAAAAGGTCGCTCTCAAGTAAAAAGTTTGGATGACAAGTGAAGGACAATCCGAGGAAGGATCAGACCAGGAGTTACGTCATAGCTCCACCAATGAGGAACCCACCGTCCTGTCAGGAAAGCTCCACACCACAACGACCCGAATTTTCACTTACAATAACAAGGCTATCTCTCGCCATGCTTTCAATTTTGACACCAGCGCATAGCACTCGAGAGAACTTGCATCGCAAGCCTCCCTAACTATACCCGTCCTTCTTTCACCACCGCTCTCAAGCATAAAAAAATGGCGGCACTACCCGAAGCTCCTCGCGACGTACGCATCCATACCCCACGCTACCCCTCTATACCTCCCCCTCAACTCCACACCAAACTAACAAATTTCAAAAGCTCGAAACCCTAGCAAAACAACAAGACGAACTCATCCTCCCCCACTTCACAGCTGAAGATGCCTTCAACCTCGGCGTCTCGATCCGCAAACACATCACTACGCTCTATCCCACCGCACCCTGCGTGGTGAACATAGCACACGCCAACAGCGACGCGCTGCTCTTCCACTGCACGACTGCGGCCGGCGTGCAGCCCGACAACGACCAATGGGTCGCGCGGAAGCGCAGGACGGTGAAGCGATGGGGGCAGAGTAGCTGGTATATGGGACGTAAGTTCGATGGGGATGAGGAGATTTTTGCGAGGAAGTTTGTGCTCGGGGAGCAGGCGGGGGATTATGCTATTCATGGGGGCGCGGTTCCGGTTAGGGTTAAGGGTGTTGAGGGGACGGTTGCGGTGGTGGTGGTTAGTGGGTTGAGGCAGGAGGATGATCATATGGTTGTTGTTGAGGGGTTGAGGAGGCTTATTGGGGAGGCGAAGTAGTGGGTGGAGGGATGTGAGAGCTTGTATACAGCCACCAACCACTGAAAAAGGAATGATAGAATTAAGCCTTGCTCTTTGCTTGGTCCGCAGGATTAAGTAAGTGTTAGCAAAATACTACTTGGAGAAGAAATAGAGAAGGAAAAGTCAAAAAATTGGATTGTAGATACTGGGTTCGATCTGAGTCGAACAGATATCCCTCTCGCAGCCTACGCTCCCTAAAGGCTCAACCCTCGGAGAGGTCATCGTGTGAACACCAAAGTCTGCACCTCGAAAACTGCACTGATGAGTATTGAGCGAGCGCCTTGCCATTAGGCCGCGAACCCCCGTTTGATATTCGATGGGGATTTGTGCGGTTAGCCGACATATATACTATGTCCGAAAGGATATGAGGGGAAAGAGACTGTAGTTGGGGAGGGTTGTAATGAGAGAACTTGGATAAGCAACAATTTCAACACAAGGCGAGATTGTACGTAGGTGGACTACAATCTGAATTTGCAGTATTATATATATCGCAACACTGAATGCCCCGACCCTCTAAGAGTATCACTCCTAGGTCCAAGGAAGAACGACAAAGACGGAGACGCGGAGACCAGTTAGCGGCTTCAGCCCTTCCCCTTTCTTGCCTTTTCCCTTCTTTTTCTTACCCTTGGCTGGTGCTGCGATACCATGCCAGCAAGAGCTCCTGGACCCGAATGTCTGGAAAACCCTCCAAGGAGACTTTGAGCTATCGAAAGCTTAGCCATGCACTGACATAAAACGGGCAAGGAAGCGCCATGTTACTTTCTACCCAGCTGCTGTTATTCCATAATTTGATCCACGGATCCTCAATGGCTGTGCAAAGACTGATATTCGTCAGCTCATCTGGATTGCATGATATAAGGAGATTTGAGTATGGAGTGAGAGTACTTGCGTTATCGTAATTGCGGCGCGAGCCAAACTATACGGACTCGCCCGATCCTCTTGAACTAGGTTGTAGATATTAATACCCCGAAAGACAGCTTCCCCCGCATCTACTGTCGTCGAATCAAGATTAACCCTAAGTAAGGGTGCACGGCCTCATCATTTAAAGCATTCGGATGGCACCTGTCCCGGTAAATGTGGCGCTGACATATAACGGCTGTACTCCGTACTCCGCACCACTAGAAGAAATGCCGCACCTCCCACAACATGGCGTGCGTCAAAGAATGACCTATCCAATACCGAATCGAGGAACCTCAACCACGAAGCGCACGCATGTTCCGCAAGAACTAAGAACATCAAAGACGGTTGACGTGATCATTGATGGATCCTCGCACCCTCGGTCCACGGGTCACGACAAAGACGTGATCAATCTAGTAAATTGGCGAGGAAACAAACTTTTGGAACTAGTGGAAGCCCATGCACTCTCTAGCCTTAATGCGGTTAGTGCAGTGAGCCGTTTCCTGTCGCCCCTTCTAGACTCAGCCTAAAAAGAGCTTATCTGGTCACACACGTGCGGGATGAAGCCGTTCACTGCAGACCCTGATGCCCCTTCACCATTCAACACCTCGAAGAAAGCAATAAACTGCCCTCACACAACAGCACCTCCGCATCACCAGTGCCACAGCATTCAATTCCAGCCTTCAATACCCCGTATACACTCGGCCATATTACGGTACGTCTCCGAACTATCTCATTCCTGAAAGAGCCCCGGTATTCGGCTACGCCCTTTGCTCGGGGCGCTAAAGCTCGTATTGCTTCGAGTCACAATTTAGCTGCATAGTTTGGACCCCATTCATCCTTAGCTGAGCAGCGACTTGCATGGACTGGACCCTCGACTTGGCTTTTACTGGCTCTGACCCGCTCGTTAGGTTATGCTGACTTTAATTCACGTTTAAGCTGCCCAGTCCGCACGAAACTTTTCTACTCACGTCTTCGCCCCACCCACCGCCTTCTGCCGCAAACAAGCAAACAACATCTGCCTGCGTTGCGTTGCGTTTTCGTTTCGTTTCCCTACCTCCCCTCCGCGCGCCTCGAATTCAATAATCCCGGCGACCGCGCCTGCTGTCAGACGCAAACCCTACGCCTCACGTCACGTCGCAACTCAACTACGCCAGCACAGAGAAACTAATAAGCTCGCCCGACAATGTTACCAACCTACGCTTTCTACCTCTCCCTCGTCTCCATACTCGCCTCTCCCGCCATGGCCTCGCCAATCGACACCCTCGCCAGCCTCCAATGCAGCTGCCTCACCTTCCACGCCTACGCGCAACCCGCCGCCTGCACCATGGAGCGCTCGCAGAACCTCTCCTGGCCCGCGGCGCAGTCCTTCGCTTCGGCGCATCACCTCGACATCACCTTTGTCAGCCCGACGACGGTATCCCGCGTCCTGGAAGTCGAGCAGCCGCTGCCGACGAGTGTGCTCATGAGCATGTACGGCAGCCGTGGTCGCGCGCGGCAGGAAACGGGCAGTAGAATTGTCTGCGGAGCGTGGGACGAAGTCAAGAGGAAGTATCTGGTCGAGAGTGTGGAGAGGTCCAAGGTTGTGGGGGGTGAGGGGCGGAGATGCGATGGGCTGGTGAGCGAGATCGTGGGCATTCTCTTGCTGATGTTGATGGTGTATGCTGTTGGGGAGTATGTTTGGTCAAGGTGAGTGCTCGGGAATTGCATGCTGAGATGAGACGCGCGCGCTAATTATTGGTCAGGTTCGTGGGGAAGCCCGGCGAGATACAGCTCCAGGGCTCGGAAAAGGACCTCCTCGCCTTCGCTGAAGCGGGCGAGATTTCAATACGGCAGCCCGAACTGAACGAGAAGTCCGCGCAGACCGAATCCTCCGTGCAGACGGACGCTTCATGACACTAGACGAATACGCTATACACCCTTCGATCGGGTCATGATTCATACGTTGACGACATCGGCTTCTTTCGACTACTCTCTTGATTGTGTCGTTTCCCTTCACTTCCATTCGGTCAAAGGACGGCATTTTGTACGACTTTTTCATTTTGCTTTTTCCCTTTCCCATGCAGTTGTTGTATATCCCGAAGCGACTTGTTTGAAGCAGTGATGTAGCGCTGTGTCCGAACTTGCGGTTCGCACGCTTTTCCTCTGCTCAAGCGGTCGGCGTTTTGGTTACTTTTTGTTTTGTTTTTGGCTACGCGGTCAGCTGGCTATTAATGGTTGGCTATGATGCTATGAGTATGATATCTCTGCTCTGAGCATAAACTAATACGAATGAGACACGTCATTTTCACATCATATCACTTTGTTTTCTTTGCTATGCCCCCCAAATAAACAGATCTCATCATCGAACTACGAAGAGATATAATGATGAGATGCGATATGCGATATGCGGGACGTTGCAACCAGATTGTTGCTAATATCATAGGGCCCGCTGTGCCCAAGACATCTGACATCTATGAAAAAAATGCTAGAGGGTATATCAAAACTCTATAACCACCATATGCGCCTTCCAAAGCCATACCAAGTCCCACCCATGCAACTCCATGTCATCCCACCTACACAGCGCTCTTCGGATACTCCATCTGCCTCTCCGATTCATACAACCTAGCACCACAGTCAGCAAGCCCAAACCCCACAAGCACAACCATACTCACACAAACGTCTCAAACCTCACCCCCCTCCTCTCCCTCCCCACTCCCCCGTACAACACGGGCTCGAAAGCAACCTCCCCATACGCCCTGACCACAATAACACGCCTCAGCGGAGGGAGTCAAATACCTCTCTCTAAGAGTAGCGACGCTGTTATCCGCGATACGCTTCGCCTTCTCGGGGTGCGCGAGCAGGTCGTCCATAGCGGCGGCGAGGTCGGAGAAGTCGCGCTCGACCTGGACGATGTTTTGCTGGGAGCCCGAGGAGAGGAGCAGGTAGTGGTAGTGTTGGATCCATTGCAGTTTGTGGGTGATTATTACCGAGCGGCAGATTTGGCGGTATTGAGGGCGCCGGAGTAAGAACGGCCTGCGGGGGGGAGGTGGATTAGAAGGTTGGTTTCTTCGAGGGGATGGGGTGGGATGGGAAGTATGGAGAGAGAGGGAAAGGGGGAAGTACCTTCGACGTGGGCGATGAACATGTAGTTGCATTGGTCAACGGGGCTTTTGAATTGTTCTTTGAATTCGGCATTGTTCCACTTGACCTGTCCGACGTCACTCCATGGCTTCCCTTTTGCGGCATCGAGGAGCGCTCTTCTCAGTTTGGGCGCCATGGTCACTTTCCCACGCCATACGAGCTTCTCTTGCTTATGATCCCATGGTTGGACGTTTTCGCGCTGCGTGGCTTCGCCGACGACTTCATTGAAAGCGCCGAGCTGCGGCATGTCCCAGCTCCACCAGCCGAAATCCGGCATCAGCCATAAATCCTCATCCTGTGCCCGTCGCGCTAGCATCTATATCGGCTTCTTCGGTTCCGCAGGGAGGTCTTCAACGCTGAGCAGGAATTCTATATTGGGTATTGAGGAGCGGTCCGGCGCGGCTACGAGGGCGCGGTGAAGAGCGGAGAGGCAAGCGATGGCTTTTTGGCGGTTTACATTATCAACAAGGAAGGTCTGAAGGATGTATAGCTGCATTTTACTTGCCAGACATTGGGGTCCTTGCGAATTGACAAGGTGTAGCGAGGACGATACCTGCCCATGATAAACCAGTACCCTAACCATCCCCTTCGACAACTCAAACCCTTCCAACTCCCTCTCCCTAATCCTCCCCCTCCCACCCCCACTCAGTCTCCATCGTCTCGCCCTCTGCACCTCCTCAAACAGCCCCGGGAACGCCGACAAACACTGCCCCTCATTAAGCCCATAATTATCCCCATCTCTCCGATAATTAAACACCCACGCCTCGTCCCCTCCCTCCGTCGCATTCGCGAGAATCGCAGGCCGCAACGTGCAGTCCAGACAGCTATCGCATGTGAACGTGGTGCTGTATTCACAGAGACAGCGGCCGGCGGGTAGCACTTGCTTGACCAGAGACGGGAGCGAAGGATGCTCAGTTCGCGTGCCGTAGAGGATACTGCAGACTAGGATGAAGACGAGGCTGAGGGTTGCGAAGGGGAAGAATGGGTTCGGGGATAGGCATGCGGGGATGCGGGGATGTGAAGGTCGGGTAGGTAGACATAGTTGAGAAGGGTGGACGTGTTAGAGAGAAGCTCGAGGAAGACGACGGACACGAGGAAGAGAAATGTCTGCATGGTACGGTTCATACTTAACATTCATATACACTATCGGTCTGTATCTGCAATCCGCCCACCTCAAACCAAACTTATATGACATCACAAAGTAAAGGCAAGAAAACAATAGTACGGAAAAGAAAAAAGCTCATCAAGTCGTCAAGATATCCACAGAATATACGCAACAGTTCAAATTGATTTCAATACTCCTCCGGCGCTCAACCTTGCCTTTGGAAAGGGAGCCCGCTTATGCACATGCTAAGTAAATGATATCCGCTCCCAATGAATTGGGAATGACAAACTGGACAAAGGAGAAACAGTATAGTATCAGGAGAGAGTCTCAGAGCGAAAGAAGATATGAACAGAATATGAGTATGAAAGAGGTGGTATTGAGAAGAAGAAAGGGTGGGCTATGTACATGAGAGCCGCTAAGGTGAAGAAAAAAAAAGAGAGAATCGGAAAGATGATGAATCGAAAGGCCGGGTAAGTGTGTATGCTCAAAGTGGCATGCACGGCTTACTCGACAAGCGTGAGACCAGCGACCAACAAGTACTCATCAGATGGAGTATCTTGTGCAAGTGCCGACTCGAGAGTCAGCGGCGCTGTTCTCAATTTACACAGACAGAACGTGAATGTCGTTCTTGTCTGGAGTAGGTGGCACATTGAAAGCAAATCCAACGTTGGTGCCCTTGTGCGCAGCCAGGCCTAGGCCAACTTCGCGCATGCGCTCACAGCCTTTGCCGGGCGGCGGACGCTTCTCTTTGATGTTTTTGCCGTGCTTCTTTTTGTACAGCTGCTCTTTGCGACGCTGGCGCTTCTTCTCAAGCCCAACCTTGATGTCAATGGCACGTCGGATGGGAAACTCGTTGGGTGTATCCTCGTCTTCATCGTCATCAAAGTAAGAGGTTACATGAGCTACAATGGGGGTACGAGGGAGCGACGTCGACGTAGTAGGTGCAGGACGCTCCGCAAGGCCTGCAAATTGTATCGACAGGCTGGGACGCCTTGGCGATATCATGTGTGATGAGCCACGGCGGGTCGGTGGGGGGGACCGAAGACGGGCGGGAGCAGGTGGAGAGCGCAGCGGCTTGGGCGATTGTCCAAACAATTGGCGGGCACGCGGTGGAGACCGATGTGCGATACGTTTGGCAGGAGGTGGTGGTGACCGGAGACGCTTTGGAGATTGCGCTGGGGATCGCTTCGTCGCACCAGTCTTGCGGCGTCCGCGTAAGTCACCTTTGGGAAGGTCCATCTGACCATGCATCATTAGAAACTGATCGCTCTCTGATGCAGCCTGGTCGGGCTCATCCACCTCGTCTTCCTCGCTTAGTTCAGGGTCCGACGTTGGAAACGTGGGGTCAACATCCTGGGGCGTTCTCTTGTGCTTGGCAGCGCGTCGGCGTTCCAAAGCAGATAAGTAAGCCTCCTCTAGGGGCTGATCCTCATCAAGGGTCCCGCACACGAAGTCGGTGCTATCGGGAAGCTCAGGGCTCGGGATGCGAATGTTGACCGGCCGCGACTGCCTCCGCTTGATCATCTTCTTGGGCTTGTAGCGGTGACCGCTGTCTAGAGAGCCGATGGAAGATTCTGAGATGCTCCGTCGGCTAATTGGGCGGATGAGGTCAAGGTGTTCAATAGAAGTCGCTGCTGTCGAGCGACCAGGAGCCCACCAATTGTAGTCTGAACCAGCGTCACTCTCGTCGTCAGACCCAGCGAATCCTCCTTCATCATCTGTCTGAAAGCCTTCGTCAGACGAGATGTCATCGTGAGCATCGCTGTCCTCCCCGTCCAAATCTTCCTCTTCGTCATCATCGAGCTCGACTTGGTCAATGTCGTCCAAGTTGTCCTCTTCATCCTCGTCATCCAGTGCTTCTTCTTCCGCCTCTTCACCTAGCTGACGAAGGCCATTTTCGACACGAAGAGTATCTTTGATGGTTAACGGTCGGCGATGGCAAGTAGATTCGAGGGTCCACTCCTGGACTTCCTCCTCGGAACTGGCAAACTCATGGAAGCGGAAAGCTTCACATCGAGCCAGGTCGGAATTTCCACTAAGACGACGCGTCCGGTTTGCTGGAGATTTTCGCGTAGCAATGGGAGAGGGATTCCGCACAGTCGAATCAGAACCACGATGAATCCTGGGAGACTTTGGTGAGGCACGTGATCGGTGTGCGGGAGGAGCCGGGCTAGCTGTGCGACGGGGCTTGTTGTCCTTGGACGGGGCAGCCGTGGATATTTTGGTAGGGCAAGCAAATTTGATCGTGCATGCGCGCTTCGGCGGCTCTGCTATGGGCTCCGGGGGCGACGTCATTTGTTTTGGCTCGGCTCTTTTCTCGCTCTTAGCCCCACATGCAAACGAAATGCACCGCTTGCGTCCCAACGTGGCTTCCAGAACGTGTTCTCCTGCTGCTGTCGGTCCGGTTGCCTTTTGCAAAGGGATGACACTGTCCTCGTCATGATGCATGATGGACAGTGTTTCTGCGACAGTGCTCTTGTTGAAGGCTGGCGCCATGTTGTGGAACGTAGTGGAAGGGAGAGGTGGGCTCGGGGTACGCGTGCGTGTGCCAGAGCTCGTAAAACCGCCGTCACTGGTGAGTTCGGCGGTGGAGGTGCTGTTGTTGCTCCACGTTGAGGCGCACGACCTGCCGCGAGTCGGATCCTGCTTCGTTTGCTCCTCGACGGGAGAGGTACCGTTTGAATGTAGTGCCGTTGTGAGCAAAGATTCTTTGCGTTCGGAACGGAGTGTTGACTTGGAGAAGGCAGCCTTGGACGACTCGTGCAAGCTTAGTGCCGAAGGGCGTGGCGTACGCTCTAAATCGGGCGGCTCGTCGACGTCGCCCAGCAGGTCCTCTTCTGAGAGCGTATCGTGCGCATTTCGGGGGAGGTTGAACATTGTGGCGTTCACTTGTCTACTTGATCCCCCTATGTGGTTGTGCTCCTCCTGGGCCATTGCCGGGAGAGGGTCTCGTATTCGATGCGGGGTGGGCAGTGGCAACGTTTGCTCGCCAACGGATTGCGGGTTTGTGTGTGCAAGAAGAAATTGAATGCGCTCGTTGGTGGGGTGGATGGATGGTTATTATTTTTCTCAAAGTAACCGCACTTGGATTTAGGGGCACCAGGTCGATGGCAAGTCCAATGGTACTAGCTAGGTGTGGATAGCGAATAATATGGTGGCGGAAGCACAGTTCGGGGTATTGTTGTAGTGTGTGGTGTGAAAGTTGGGACGGGTTGTCGAGAAGGGTGGGGCCCCAAAAGGAGCCTTGGTTATGCTATGGCAATCAACATGGCGAAGGGAAAGAAGTCGTTTTTGAAACGGGAATTAGGAAGGCTACGCACATCATGTTAGTGCTGTCACGACTTGGCCTGTTAGACGTTGGGAGGGCATACCTGGCAGAGAGACCCGCGAGTGGCGGCCGCGAAACGCAGGCGACCGATTTGCTGGATTTGCTGGATTTGCTGGCGGAAGCTGGCACCCGGCGATGATCAACTGTGGCCGTGGGTGGGTGTCGGCGCGGCTGTTCGTGAGAACAACGGCTGCAAAGCAACGCGTCTCGCGGACGGGAGGTGTAGGTGTGCGGTGGGGAGAGAAAGGGAACAAGAACTTGGAAGTCCGGGCAGAAGTCCGGAGCAAGCAGGCGAAGAATAGGGAGTTGTTGAGGGGTTTTAATGTTACCAAACAAAACGGCCCTAATCTGTGGGATATGAGCGCCGAGCGCCGATATTATTGACGTGAATGCAACCACTCGCTCCACCGTGCGGCTGCCGGAAAGTGCACGCCGCACGCTGAGATGAAGTCCAGAGAGGTTCCAGCTGACTGTGCCCACAAAGCGTTCAAATCACACAGCAACGCTGCCCTTTGTCGGACTCTGCAGTCTTTGACTGTGTTTCATCAGACGCGCCCGCCTGCTTTGTCAGATTCATTTCCGCCACCCCATACCCAATCGGGCGGCTTCGTACGGAAAATCCTGATTCGAACTATCTAGTATCGAGTACCATGGGCAGCCCATTTCCATTTCCTTCGAAGCCGCTGCACGCCGCCGTAGTCTGTGTACATATGCACTATGCACAGCAGATGTACGTCCACCCGGTGCTGTCAACAAAAGCTGCCCGGCTTTCCCGTTGCACGTCCTCTCCGATGCATCCCTCTCCTCCGCACCTCACCAGGTGTCACCGCAGGGTGAGTCCCTTTGACAGTTCACTGCGACCCTCCCATCGCGGAACATGTCTGTTCAGGCCCCTCAATTTGCATTTCCGCCCACGTGCAGTTCTCACCGCTTCTTCCCTTCCCCTCATCCCACCTCCTGCTCCTACACGACAAGCGCCGACCTCGATGTCACTCAATCCAGCTGTCATCTGACACCTCATGGAGCGCCCTCTCGCTTCGAGCCAACATGGTTACAGACGGCTCGTTTCATTCATTTCACATGAATATCGGTACACCGACCATCTCTCTCCACCAAGCACGCCCTGCGTTGTAGACCTGCAGCTACACGCGCAGCGCCCAGGAAAAGGGCAAAGGGTGGCTTCACATCGGCACGGTGGTTCGCTGGCCGCTGACCATCCTTGCCTGATCAATTGTGCTGAAGCGCCGTTGCCAGAATCCAAGCTGGATGGCATACAGCCCTAGAGTCCGAGACCATCAGAAAGGCTTGACTGATCTTTGCTTCAATAACACCGTCCTCTTATCACCATCTCCACAGTCTATGTTGTGCAGCATAAAGCTCGCGAGAATACTACAGCACAATCCAGTGAGCGTCGCGTACTGTAGCACTGTAATGCATGGACTGTCTGTAGGCTTCCCCTCTTTACAAACACCTCAACTAGCTTCGTGTGTTGCTCCACCGACAGCTGTCGCAGCTATCCCAGCAGTCGCATCCCTGCGAAAGTGACGTACCGCGAGGCCTCAGGAGACCAGAGAGCATCCGAATACCTAGCGAGCTTCGTGCGATACCCGCTGTCCTCTGCAATCCAAGTTGCTGCGAGATTGTCCACCAGGAAAAGAAGGTATTGCATCATGAATCCGCCCATCAATCCGCATTTGCAATGTCCGGTTGGAGGCCCTTCATCACTCCTTCCCCTTTCGGCCCCCCTCTCGCTGTCCAGAATCTCGTGCATGTGCGACCAAGCCGCACTCTCCATCACATCACTCTAACAACCCCACTCAAACTTAATAATCCCACTGGTACAGTACAGTACAGTAACCCGACCCCGACTCAGACACGAGGCTGAGCCTTCCATCCATATTACCGCACTTGGTCTCCCGAGGTCCACAGCTCCACCTGCCAAGCCCCATCCGGACCCAGAATAGAGCTAGTCTAGCCAAAAGCGCATCATCTCACTTCAAGCTCACCAACGCATACGGATACCACCAGTCGAATATTATCCCAACCCCTCCCGCCTCGAAACAATTTCCACCCCGTAAAACGTCTCTCCCTTGGCCTTCACACCCCGTCACACAGCCAAGCATATCACCACTGCAACACCGTTGCCTCCAAGAGTCTAAGCCTTCCACATATACTTCCAAGAAACTCCAAGCATACTTGTTGCAAGCCAAGAGGCTCGGCGCCTCCCGGAGAGTTTGGAACACCGCGTAGATCACCCGCAGCGGCGCTGCGCCGCGCACCCGTGCTACGCGGCTAAGGTTTCGACATTGGGTGTTGTTTACTGATGTGCAGCCAAGATGTCGGCACTGAGAGGGCTCCGTCGGGCCAAGATGTGAATGTGATTGTGGCATAGTGCTTATGGGGTGGAGACGGGGTGGAGACGTAAGATGCTTCGTGTGCCGGTGTGGGGAACGTTTTGGTAGTGTCGAGCGGTAGTGATAGACATCGACGTGTGAGTACGGAGGCATTAGAGGCAAGATAGTGACTGCCTCGGACATAGATGGGTAAACTGCACCGAACTAAAACTAGGTATGAGTCAGGCTTTTAAATTCAACAGTGAATATGGCCATTGGTGTAGCTGGAGCGTACCTTCATTTGAATCTGATTTCGAGGACACTGCGCACGAATTGAATATAGCATTGACTAAAACGGCAAGCGCAATAACTTTTGTTTCTCAGAATAAGCAAATTGCCCTTTTTCTTCGCAGCTGTTCATACGCCTGATACTGCCTGATACTGGCAATCACACCATCCAAGTGTCTCGATCCACTCCCTTCTCCTACTAATGCAGAAGCCAGAAGCCAAAGGAAAGGCAATAGCCCATGTGCAAAGCAAACCCATCTAGTCAAGATCCGAGTCATACTCCGACACGAACTCCCCATCCCTATTTCCCCCCTCCGACACACTCCCGACCGTTTCTTGAACACCGCTACCCACCTCACACTCCCGCAAAGCCAACCACCTCTCCCTCCTCACGACCTCTTCCTCATAAAACCTCGGATCCGCAAGCCTCCTATCGGCCAAACGCGGGCCCATCTACCTCAGCCTCTCGATCCCTCCGGCCTCCTTAGCCAGCGTCATCATCGCGTCTACCTCGGGGTTATGGATGAGATCGCGATCGGAAGTGCGGTCGATGCAATGCACCAAAGCATCGACAATCACGGCCGGGTCGTCGAAAGCAACCTTTTCCGGGGAATGTAAAGAGTGCTTCCCCCAGATCTTGAGCTTCGGCGCGCCGCAGTGCATCTCGAAGGCGACATATTGCTCATTTTTCTTGTTCTTCCTGCGGAGGTAGATGGTGTGCCAGTAGTTCTCGAAGCCTTTACGGTCTAGGGGGCAGTATTCGACTTTGGCTGTGGAGGGATTGTGTGGTTAGTGTTGTGTTCTTCCTCTCTCGGGGGAATTATGGATCGGATGGGATGGATGGGGGTTGGGGATTGAGTGACTTACTGTGCTCGTCCCTCAAGTCGATTTGTTTCTTCTCCCGGCACCGCATGTAATCCTTCCCATGCCATCCTTCATACCATGCGGTGGCGTCTTTGAGGTCGATGTGGAGGACGCCGATGTCGCCTTTGAACTGCGGCGTTACGCGGTACCCTTGGATGTAGAGATTGCGTGGCCATGGTCGGGAAGTGTGCGTGCTGCGCGCTTTTGGGTGGATGAGGGTGGGGGGGTTGGATCGTTTTCGCTTTCGGGGGATTGCAGGTGTTGGACTCGGTGCTTCGGCACTCTCCTCTTTGGTGTTTACAATAACTGTCTGTGTTCCGACGGTCGTGTGTGTGGTGAGTGTGAGCTGCGGCTTGGTGGATGGCTCGTCCTTCACTGGGTTGATGGTCTCTGTCTGCATTTCACTATCGCTCATAAGTGTAATGGTTGTCTGCGCTTCTCCATCGCTCGTCTGAACGCCGGTAGTTTGTACACCCATACTATTGCCTGTTCCGCCTACTTCTTCCAGTCCATTGGATGCCCACCTCGCCTCCGCGCCATCACTGCCTTCAAAAGCCATGACGAGTGATCCCTCATTCTTGACAATCCTCACCGAGATATCCACGGCACTCGCGTCCGTTCCGGGCCTCAGCTTTACTCGCTCATTGTCACTGTCAGCTTCGCTGCCGCTTTCAGTGAGATCGCCGGTCGTGAGGACATCGGTTTTGGGAGGGCGGTTGGGGCGTTCGAGCGTATAGGTGAGGGTGCCGTTGAGAGTGAAGAGGTAGAATTTGAGCCCTGGGCGGGAGATGAGCTCGGGCATTGTTGCGGCGGGTGGGGTGTGTGGTGGTGGAGAGGAGAAGATCAAGAGTCAGCAGACTGGTTAAGTATTGAGGTTATAGTATCCAAGTGAAGTGAAAAGTAAATGAAAGCAATTGAGTAAGAAGGCAAAGGTTCGTCTTATATTGATAGTGAAGGTGTGACGCTCTCGTTTAACTCATCAAGTTACCTCAGATCATGTCAGATCAAGTTACATGCAGGTAAAGGTAGTAAATCAGAAAGAGATAATACCGTTGGTGGTCACAATTATGAGAAGACCAACTTGACTGCAAAATATTTGAGCTCCTCTAATGACGAAGGTCATCCCAGGTCTTTTTCTAGAATGCTTCATCACTGATGCTCCTTGATGGTTGATAGGCTCTTGTCTGAAAATAGAAGGAGACTTTTTTATTCATGTACTAGGGTTAACTTCTGAAGATAGGAATGTAACTGCATCTAAGGTAGAAGACGCAACCGCCTGAAATCAGACTAATCCTTAACCTTTCCATAGCCGGTACTCTCCATCTACCCGCTATTGGGCTCCTTAAACCCATCAGCTGTCTCATCCACCTAATCCCCCATATCTTTAGGCTCGTAGATCCGTAGCGTTCGTCGAGCTTCATCTCTTTCATCTTTCTTGGCCTTCAACTGCTCATACCTTGTACGATCGGCATGTGAAAATTCCTTTATCGGTTGAGATTCTTTCGAGGGTGCCGGGCAACACCATTTACGCCCAGAGCAGGGGTCGTTTACAAAATAGGACCTTTTGCAGGAATAGCAATATGCCCTAAGGTTCTTCTTTCTCGCGATCTCTTTCCGTCGCTTTTCCATGATTTCGTATTGCTGGTCTGCTTCCGGATCATGCAACTTGGTTTCTCGTCCAGATTGGCAATCAATAATGTGGACAAGCGCATCGATGAAGATTTCGGCATCATCGTAGATGATCTTTTCGGAACCTTTATATTCGGTGCTCCAAATGGCATGCTCCGTAGATAAGCGGCTAAGTTGCATGAGAGGAGTACTCTCTCCGTTGAACTTGAAAAGGTGTGATATCAAGAGCTTGTGATCGATGCCTCTCACCCAACGTGCATACGCCGTGTACGCAACTTTTGCTAAGAATTGGTCAACAATACGAGCAGCAAATTTAGTACCAAATAGACTTACTCTGTTTGTTGTCCATACCTATTCTACAGGTGATATATCGTGGAGCGTACTTTCGTCCTAAGGTGCCTTCGAACTGGACTGTGCCTTTCTGTGTATCGAGGCGTAGTACACCTAAACCACCGCTGAACGCTGGCGTATTTCGGTAGCACTCCATGTAGAAATAGCGTGGGAAGGGCTTCAAATCCTCCTTGCTGCGTGCTAGTTTATGTGGCCGATAGAGACTTAGCGAGCGACGTCGTTTGAGTGGATTTTCTGGCGATTTGGACTGGGAAGGGACGGTCTCAGTGCCAGTGTAGATGATGTTAGTCAACGTTGCAGATGCCGCTTGCTTCTGCGCTTTAGTGATAATCCCGTTGGTCTTTGCTGGAGTGTGGATAGTTTCGATGCCGGGATAAACGACCTTTGTGAGGAGACTTGGGGGCGGATTAGTCTAGGTGCCAGTCGTGGCGACTGCTGTGGAAGTAACCGTAGTTTGCGTTCCACTCGTCGATGCTGCTGTAGATGTAACCATAGTCTGCGTTCCACGCGTTGATGCTTCTGTAGAAGTAAACGCAGTCTGCGTTCCGGTTGTCGACGCTGCTGTAGAAGTGACCGTAGTCTGTGTTCCAGTCATCATGACAGCTGCAGGAGTGACCTCAGTCTGAACCGCCATATTAGCGCTCATGTAATTTCCCTTCACGCCCACGTTGACGAGCCCATTGAAAGTCCACGAAGCCTCAGCACCGTTATCGCTCTTATACTCCATCTTCAAGATCCCCTTGTTTCTCGCAACTCGCACCGACATGCCCACGGCGCTAGCATCGTTACCATCATCGAGATCGGAGGAGTTTTTGTCACGGGCCACGTCCCGATGGGCGTAGTCAAGATTGCTGAGTTCGAAGATCCGGGGAGGGATGTCGGGAAGCTTGAGCGTGCAGGTGAGCGTCCATGATGTAGGATTGGGGGTGAGGATGTAGAGTTTGACGGTAGGGTGCGGATTGACCTTATGCCAGAGCATGATTGGAGACCTTTTGATGAAGGTGTAGGCGGGAGAGAAGAGAGATGTAAAAGGTTCGAGAGGGTTGAGTATTTATATATGGGGCCAGAAGGATTGAAGGTAAGAGCAAAGCGAGAGCAATGACTTTATGCAATACACGGGAGGAAGGAGCGCCTTAGACCCTAGAACACAGTAAGAGAAAACTGCGGACTATCTTGACCATCGTCTACCTTACTGCATAAATCACGGGGTTCTTACTCCTCATATCACTCAGTCTGTGTCCTCCTCAACCCCACCATAGTCTGCACCTCCTCATCCCGCACACCCACCGCCTCAGTCCGAACCCCCATACTAGCTCCAACGCTCTCAAACTCAATATTTCCAATTTTTGAAACTCACACTGCGCCCCCGCTCCATTGTTCCCTTCAAATTGCATTCTCATGATCCTATCATTTCCCAATAGTCTCAGATGTACAGTACCTACCACAAATGCCAGCAGCAAACCTTGTAGTCGAAGAGAAGAAAGGATACACCATAGTCCTCCATTATCATGTTATTGACATACAAAGAAGAAGCCTAATAAACCTAAGCTCGACTGAGAAACGCCATTGAAGTGAGAAGTCCGCAACGCCGTTCTTCTGTGACCATGCCCACATGAAGCGAGATGATAGCCCATCGACCAAATCACTCCAAAGTCTCCATCAAAGTGACAACCATGAACGCTTTTCCAAATCCCAGACCGCAGTGATGATCACCGCTAGCCAAGACCAAACACCGCGCCACCATCCCGAAAAATGAAGAGACGGACTAAGATGCCAAAAATCAAGACCAAAACCATAGCTTTTCACCGGTCTCCTTTTCCACATTTGAGCAGTGTTACTCTCTCCTGATAGTCACCATCGTAACTCCTCACCACGCTCCAAAAGCTTTGTTCCGCGCTCTTGCTAGCCCGCGTCCCTCCAAGCACTCTCCAATCGCCTGCATAGCAACACTCATCCGAGCCTGAGCACGGAAGTACCTACGCACTTCTCCAGTACCTACGCACTTCTCCAGTACCAGTATTATTAGCCCAGATATTGCTCTCCTCATTCTTATGATCCATTGAGAAAGCAACGCTCGCATTGACACGGGAGCGTTTGGGCACGCGGCAGAGCTGGAGAGTATGGTCGCCGAAGTGGTGAGGCTTCGGTAGTGGTACATTGTCGATGTAGCCTATCTATGCGTTAGTGGACAAAATACAGGCTTACAAATGATGGTGATCGAAGAGAACTTGCAGGCGGGGAGGTTGAGGCGGTCGACGATGAGACGAGTTCCCCATTCAAACTCGTCGCATGATTCCCAGAAGATCTCGTGATTGGCAAGATCTATATGAAGACGGCCTTCACAGTTGTCGTCACCTGGGCTGGTGCGATAGCCTTCCATGAAGATGTGCTTGTAGGCGCGATGCTCGCCGTGGTTGATGTCATCACTCGGGCGTTTGAGGGTGTTCTGGAGGTCTGTATCCTCCGTGTCGTCTGATTCGGGTTCGTTGAAGGTCTCGAAGACGCTGACGACTGGAAGTGCGTTAGTTTGGATGTAGGAAAGTATTGTCGGTATGCTCGTAAGAGTATTATTACATAAATTTTGTAACATTTTGCTAAGGCCTAGGTGTAGAAAGCGTTGTAAGGCTCTTGGAACATGGTTGTAATGGAGATAGGCTAGAAAGGGGTCAAGAAGATTGGAAACTTACTCCCTTTTGGGAAAAGTTTTTTCGCCCCGATGTTGGACTCTCCCTCTTCACCGTTTATGTCTTCTTCAGACTCGTCAGACTCATCGCTGGCGGTTTTTTTCTTCATAGTTGATACCTCCATCTTATCCTGAATCCCATCTTCGTCATCCTTTCCAAGGTGGAGAGGAATAGGACCTGACGCGTATCCACCTCCCTTCGCCGGGCCATCTTTTTCAACTCGCTTGCTCGGCCCATCATTTTCCTGCGACCTGATCTCTCCACTGTCTTTTTCTTTCCGTCCCTTGTACTGGAAGGAAAGCATATCGCCACTCATGCTCTGGAACCTGAGATCAAGAAAACCCCGCACTTGCTCAAGATATACCTCCAAGCCTCTCACGTGAATACAGTCACCAACAGCACTAGAACGTGCATCTTTGATTTGGTCCGTGGCCTCGATGTCGCTGCCCTGGAAGATGTATCTCGTGACCAAAGTGTCAGCAGTGGTGATGCTAACGGTGAGTTTGCCGTTGAGCTGGACGACGTGAAGCGCGAGACTTCTTTTGTTGTCGAAGCGGGTAGGCATGCGAATGATCTGGGCTCGATGTGTAGTCGTGTGAGATGGCCGGCGATTAATGTTGGAGGACAGCGCGAAGAGCGAGAAAAGAGGCGGCGAGGAAGCGGTGGGCATGTGGACGTGAATAGTAGGGGAAATTCGAATGAGTCGATTGCAGTTGAGCGTACTCAAGATATGCGAGCAGAGTGATGTCGAATTGCGATGATGGCCAATGAAAAGGTCCGTAAAGAAAGAATTCTGTCGGTAAGAAGGACTGAGGTCGACGAGTCTAAGCTGGACACTACTTTGATGTATGCCGTGTGCTTGGATCAACTTCGACTTTACGAATCGATCTCTCTTACCTCGCCTCAAGGGGGAGCTATCGCGAAGCTCAAGGACACCGTTGAGAGTAGATCTTTGCCGTGCTACCCGCCTGAGGACCACCTATGTCTATAAAATCTTAGCAATTCACTGGAGTGCATAAGCTAGGTCCGCATTCGGTCGAACTTTTATTGTTGATTATCTCGGGAAAGTACTGAGTTGCATACTCGCCCCTTCATGGATAGTCAGCCCCAGCTCTGGGCTAAGACCTTTGATACATCTTACCTTCGTCCTTTCCATCGTGCCCATAACCCTAATACGGCCTTAGACGCCGTCCTTCTACAATGTACCCCCATCCTGAGAGACGTCGCACACGTCCTATTTAGGTCATGCGTGTTGGACCATGGCGACCCCCGAACAGAATTCCTTCGACAGACGCTAATCGAACTGGGCTTTCTTGGAGTTCACCATGGATGCGTGACACTGATTCCGGGTAACCGATACCAGAAAACTATCATGTGGAAGTCCTCGATGAGAAGTACAGTAGTGGTGCCAAAGATGGGAATGTTGGGATTAGCCGCAAGGAATTTGCAGTAGATCTTTGGAATGGGCTGGTCCGATTTTCTATGGGGTGGAAATGTGTTGGATACAACATTAAGTCTGCCCAACTAGGTGGTGGTCAGTACCATGTGCGATGAGCATCGAAGGTACCCACAAGACTCTCTCCACTTTACGAAGCGTAAGGCGGATTTGAAAGCCCCAGCATACTCTCAAAGAACATGTTGCTATCTCAATTAGATTCTATTGGCATGTCCATCAAATGATCGAAGCTCATCATATCCACATCAAAATCCGTGCCGACCCAAGGATCTTCGACGACGGTATTGTCTGGTGGCGGAGGCTCGGCTTGTGGAACGGGTGTATTCCCTGTAGCAGCCTCAGCAAGCGCTTGAGGGGCCATATTTTGCGGGAATTCAGGGTCCTTGGATCCACTGCTGTCTTGTTTCTTCGTATGCTCCTGCAGCAGAGACTTCAGAAGGCGGATACCGTGGTTTGCGACAGAGCTAGTTGGCCAGTGCTTAAGGATAGTGATAGCTTTTTCAACTCCATCCTTGCCTTCGTTAGCTTCATGTCCTTCCCCAGCCCGGTGGAAGAGATCCAATCCAAGACACAGGCCAGCGGTTACTACAAAGGCCTAAAGAGTTGTCAGTAATGGTACAGCTGGTTATCTTTCAACACATACTTGCTCAACCCACCATTGAGGCTCTTCAGGATATCGCTCTTCCATGGTCTCGATGATTGTCTTCGAGCTACTCAAACATGCCCATCGCGAGTAGGTATAACGTGGGTCCTTAAAGCTTTTGCCGAGAAAGCTTTGATGAATCATGATTACCTTATGCGCAGCAGAAGCTCGATAGGAACGTCTTGCCCACATAGTCCACCGCGGCCAAGCTGGGTCGTATCTGGACGTGTGCCGCAGAAACCTAGGCATCTTTTCATTGCTTAATGCACGCACGACTGCATCGTATCTTAACACGACGTTGTATTTCGCCGATAGGTCGGGTGCATCTAGCATGTCGTCTAGATATCGAGAAAGCATGAAGGCTACCTCGTTGAGATAGTTGCTGATCATGGTGAAAGAAGGGGTCATGTTGTCTTGGATTGATGCCAATGTATTTTCGTCAAAGTGACGTGGAAGGACTGATGTATAATGCCGCTTCTGCAGATTATACATTCCTTGGGAAGTTGAACATAGCCAATCTTGAGCGGTCAGCGCACTCCAGAGTCTTCTACCAATCTCCCGCTGGAGAAAGGCTTCCTTCTGGTCCTCCGTCATTTCTAGCGGTGAGACACTATCTTCAGGATGAGGACTGAGCCTGCGCGACGTGAGAGCTGCTCCACATACCAGAGGATTATTACTCACTTGTGTAAGCCTAGCCCTCGCGCGACCACAGTAGCGGTGGCTTGGTACGTGGCCCATTCCTTTGTCGAGCCGACGAGGTGCTCCGATGTGTGCATGTTGAGAATCGCCTGTACTGAGTAGACGTGATGTTTTGAAGCAAAGTCACCTAGATGCAAGCATGAAACCAAGCAATTACCCCATTCTCGCGATAGTCTCAACTTGTCAGTATCTGAGAAACCCCAGGAAGCTGAGACAGCTTCATCGGAGCCGATCATGCCAGCGGATAATATGGAAAATAGTAATGCACACCATCGCGAGTCGTGCTGGCGCAAATCTATCTCTTGGGAGTCCTCGTATGCGGCATGTAGAGCCTTGCGAAAGCTAGGAGCGTGACTGGAATACAGTTATCAGCCACCAAAATTCGACCAAATTTAAGAAATTTACAATGGTGACTTACTATATGCCCCCGACCCAATATGCCATGCATTGGTCATGGTAATCCGTTATCTGCAATACTTGCTCCTTGGTGGGCAACAGTGACTGAAGATGAGACAACTCAACGGATTGTGCAGCGGGGGAGAAAGAGTTACTAGCTGGACCATCCGAGCACGTTTTTGTGCAGTTCTGATTGAGACTCTGTGCCACGAGAGCCTGGTTGCGCTCGTATTCCTCTTTATTTTGTAACAGGCTGCCCATGGATATATCCGTGTTGTCCGATCGACCGTAAGTCATGAAATCTACATTTGTTGAAGCGGTGGTCGGCAACGCGGACTGACCGTCCGTCGAATGTGGCGCTGTGGAATAAATATCGTGACCATGGATTTGTTCTCCCGGTAGCTGTTGTCGAAAGGGCATAGAGGGCCAAGTCGGGTCACCGTTTTGCGGTGTTGCAGATCCGTCCAGCGGGGGTATCCTCCCTTCCGATGACCTAGCTGATGACCACAGAGTCGTAGGCGAGCTTTTCCTGGGGTACTTGCGATGAACAGCTGCATTGTAGCCGCTCGGCCATTCCATCGTGCACAGATGGACCTCCTTGTTCTGTACACATCGGGAACAAGGGGTTTTCCGGTCACACTTCTGACGCCTCATCGAGCATCTCGTACATGTTTGCCGTTGCTTTGGCATGCTGGTTACGAGTGGTCTGGAAGATTGGTGAGGCCTGCTCGATTAGCGGAGAGGCAGTTCTCAGGCTAACGCAGCTGGACTCGGGATCTGGATAGACCTATGGTCAATGCGAACACTTGAGTTATGCCATATCTGCTGCTTAGAGTGATGTTGACAAGATTTTGGAAGGGGTTGTTCGAAAGATATGTAGAGCCTTCGGAAAGGCTTGAATTGCTGACTAAGCATTCTAGCCCCAAGTCAGATCGGACGCGTAAGTGACAATGCCACAGACGTCACCCACAGCTTCGACCTTCATATTAAAACCTCACTGGGTTTTAAAAAAAGGCGATACCCTCATAAGCGGGACGCTGTTCAATGCGAGGAGTTTGCGCTACGACAGAGACACCGATGTTGATCATCTGGATTTTGTGCCTGTCATCTGCCCCACCGCGAGGCTGACTGTCTCTCTTGCTCTTCACTCATGCCAATCTAGAGAAAACCCTGATGAAGAACTTTAAGCGCTCGCTTTCATGGCTACTCAGAAAATGACTCAAAGCACGTCCGAGATGGCAGCCACACCTACTTGGGCTCTGCGCAATCCAGCGCCTCGGAAAGCGCAAATGCCTGGCAAGAGCCGGCGAGATTGCTCGGTGTCATTATGGCGGCCCCATGCTCCTCTACATGGGTCATTTCAACACCAGCGTAGGCCTCGTGGATGGTAGCAGCTGTGTGGATAGACGTTCGATGAAGAGTGAGAACTGAGTGTCAGTAGTGGCGACGACATCGTGTCGCGGAGAAACAACATGTGACCTGAGCTGGTCAGCAGTTGCGTGCCACCCTCCAGGTCAGACGCGATGACTTTGCTACACGAACTCGACAACAAGGCAACCATCTACCCTTCCTCTCTCCTTTACTATACTCACCGCGCCATGTCAAGATGCCTGACAACCAGATCAAAGAAGGCTTCGAAAAGGCAGGGTTTTCTCTCATCTAAGGGAATGGGGTCAACTTATACTAACTTAAACAGACGAAGGACGTCCTTCAAGAGCTCGTAGTGGTAGTCTCTCTTGTCAGAACGCTGACCGAAGGCTTCGGTTCCGCAAGCGACCTATACCGCAAATTAAAGAAGAAGTCGAAACACGCCAAGAAGGACATCAAAGATCACATCAAGGAAGGCCTCGAGGATCACTTACAAGAGGACGTGGATGAGCATCGGCGCAAGCATGGTCGAAGCAAGTCCACAGGCCATCTTGAGGACGACAAGCGAGCACACCATCACCATATGCATTTAGGAAGCAGGGATCGCAGCAAGAGAAGGAGAGATGATTCAAGAGATAGCGACGTGGAATCTATAGACACCTCATCACCCCTTGTCCGAGCGGAGTATGAACACGGCTACCGGATCATCGGCGACAAGTATGCTGTCGGGGACTGTAAGACTGAATCTCCGTTATCGATAGTTTTTGATGCATCGATTTGCTAATACTACCAAGTGATAACTCGCAATCAGCTGCAGTCCCAGATCATCGCACTTCAACAGACGCTCCTTCAAATCTACGATGACCTCCTTGAGCAGCCCCGACATCCACCAGCTTTCCACCTTCACCGACTGCTTTTAACTACACGATCCGCACGTGCAGCTGCAATAGACGCACTTGCGAGTCAGTACAAGCGTATGCGCCCACCTCAGGATGACCAAGAAATGCATATACTACCGGTTCCGCCGGGTGCTTTTCCTCCTTCGCCCCCACGCCGTCTCCATGAGCACTACTACGCAAAGCCATCGCGGCATCTCTTCTGCATCTATGCCCATAATCTTCAACACACGCCATCGCTCCCCTTGAGCGACAATTTCAAGCCCGGTGGCGACAATCGCTGTCCATCCTGCAACTTCCACATTCCCGTACTCCCCACCAGAGCTTGGGAAATCATGAAGCATGATGAGAGAAAGACTGACGTAGAACGAATCTTCTTGCTAGGTACGAGATTCGTGGCTAAGTCTCATAGAGATGGAGGGGGATATGCGTGTGTGCTTTGCAGCAAGTTCCGGGATGCCGATACAGTGTGTAATGAAGTAAGCGCATTGGTCGACCACATATGGAAGGAGCATACATGTGCGGAGTTGGAACAGGACGGGAGCATATACGAGGTATGCGGCCGGTAATTCAACCAACACGATGGAATACGAGAGCATGAGAGTTTTGCTTTGAAGTGGTTTTGGAGAGCATCAGTATTGATACCCTAACATAGCATATTTCTTTTCTATAATCATTCGTTGAACAATGGTATCATCTGAAACAGGAAATGCCAATCCTCTCCCTCAGTTGTGGTTCCATTTACTTCGCCCCACTACTGCTTGGAGCTGAATATGCAGCTCGAGATGCCGTTGAAGTACCACAAATGCGCCACCACGTCAGGGATCATATGCCCGGCATTTCCAGACTCACTCTTCTCTCCCTCAAACACACTGATATCCCCGGCAGTCACAATCTTGAAGTTCTTAGTCTTGATATAATATTCGGGAGAAATGTGCACGAAATTCATGAACATTGGCGGGACCTGAGGCACGATATCGTTATAATGCGTGACGCGGTAGTTGTTGCCTTGCTTCGTGATATAGGTGCTCAGCGTCGAGCCAGCGACCTTAGGTGCGCCATACGTGTACAAATCGACCTTGTACTTGAGGGTGCGAAGATCGGCCGCAGCGAGTGTGGCGATAGCGCCGCCCAGTGAATGACCAGTTGTAACGATTTTGAAGGTAGGATTCGCAGCAGTCAACTTTTCTACAGAGGTAAGGACTTCTTTGCGAGAGTCTTGCCATGATTGCCAGAAGCCAGCGTGTGCGGTGCAGTCTTTGCAGAGGTTGGTGTCGGCTTCTTTGAAGTTTATGTTCGTGATCCAGTTATCGATGGAGGCGGTGCCGCGGAAGGCGATGACGATGAATTTGTTTGTTGGATCTAGGCTGACGAAGCCAGTTACGTCTGATGCGAGTTCACTGAGTGTGATTTAGCTAGGATGATGGGGAGTGGCTGTGGGTGCAAACTCACCTCGCGTATTCGATGACTGAAGTCGCATTGGCCTTCTGGACTAAATCGCAGGTACCGGATTTGCAGGTGACTTTGTCGCCGGGAGAGTCTTGGTTGTTGCGGCAGTATGCAGCTGATGAATACTGCTCCATAAGGTTCAAGTTGGCGAACAACTTGGCATCGACGGCTCTTTTCTCCACATTTTCTACCACAGGGGCAGTCGGGAGAGCAAAAGCACTGCCTGCAAGTAGGAAAGAAGAAACGAGTGACGAAACAAAGACCATGATAATGGTATGGAGGTGAAAAGAGTGACTGGGGTGAGTTACTAGAAGTGAGAACGTCAGACTGAAGACACAGAGGAACCCGAGAGGCCTCCAAGGCCTTATAAGATCTGTAGCCATCTTACCCGGCCCTTAAAACGAGTGGCTTAACAGGCTGAGGGCGAGAAAGAGCACGCGATAGGGTCCGTGTTGAAGCAGAAGGTGATACGGTGTAGACTGTCCGCATCATACTTTGAACTACTTGGAACGAATTAAGCATCGTGCCGCTAACCCCCAAAAGCCTAACACACATGTAAGGGAGCAAATGCTTATTCGCAGAAGGACTAAATCTGACGAGAGAAGTCCGAATTTGGTGCAATCCGGGGAATGCTCACGGACTTTTACATGTAGGATCGACTCGACGCATTGACCGGTGAGTTTAAAAGGCTGCCAGATGGCAGACCACAAGGTGCCAATTGCTCCGCGAATAGGGTCTGCATTGAACACCACTAGATTGTGTGCAATATCGAAGGCGTCAACCGCTATTGTTTATCGTTATTTTGAACCTTTGGTGATCACATTGTATACAAGACTCTGCGACGCGATTGGCTGGGTGCGGAAGATGGCTAGGCGCTGGCGGCGTCAACACTTTCCAGACGTCGCTCCCCGAGCTCCACACGCACATAACGTCGGGAAGTCGCTCAGGGTCAATAGAAAAGATGGTGCTATGTTACGGCGTAAGGGAGGAGGCCGATGGCTTGCCTTTTTCTTGGATGGGGCCATGGGAGAGATGAAGTAAACGATGTCCGAAGGTGAACCTGGGTTGGCGGTGACGCTAACCCATATCGGTTTAGAGAAACTCGGCAGCAGGAGGGGAGCGCAGAAGGAGGGTCAGGGCGGGGCGGATGCTCTTGTAACAGTTGATGGCCGTAGAAAGTCCATCTTTAGCGATAGCGCTGCCTAGCTGCTTTAAATCCTACGGGTTAGTAGGGTCCATAATAGCTACTAGTCCGAACAATTGGGCGCGAAGTGGGTCCACATGCTACTCACATCATCCTCATAGCTTCCCTTTCAGCAAGCTCGTACTGGAAGTACAAACTAGTGAGTAGGCACGGCGCAAGAAGACAATTAACGACGTGTTTGAGGCTTTCGGCGACCAGAAGAACCTGCACTTGAAACAGTACGAAGTTGAACTCAGGAGGACCATGGCGAACACCAAGCTCCCATGCACGAGGGCAATATAAGGGAGGAGGACGTTAAGCCTCGGGTCCTCACAGCAACAAAGGTCCTCTGATACGGCGTGGGGAGTGGATTAGCCGTGGTCCCTTAGGGGAAGAAGGTCCATTCAATCCACCCTCGTAAACACCTACAATCGTACAGGCCTGAAATCGGCCCTCTTTCCAACTCCTCAGTCAGTTTAGTGAAATAGGCGATGGCCGCAATATTTAGACAGGTAGTCGCTCGTCCCTTGTACAACAGAAAGCCCCAACTTGACGTCCCGTTGGTATTACTATCGCCCTTCTGCGCACCTCCCGGTTGACGCAGGGATTTAGGGACTTGTTAATTAGCAGGATCAGAAGCGTTATCCAACAGGGTGATAAGCAACCCTAACGAATTTCCTATTAGCACCCTGCTAGATGACGCTTATGGCCCTGCTGACTAACCAGTCCCCAAACATTGGGGAACTTGGCCTGCTCGGGCAGCTTTTGGGCCCGTTGACGCGATCCCATTATCGCCGATGACCAGGTCTCCAGGGCAGGCAGAAAACTTCCAGGTGGTGGCAAGGCTGAGCACCCGAGGTGCTGTGCCTTGGTCAGGTCAGCGAGTGCATTAGACGCCGGACGTAGTTAGGAACATACTTCACTCTCAGCTGAATGCAATCAATTTGGTAAACCCACAAGGCGCGGAGAGCTTGACAGGTCCCCAGTCTTGTCAGCTTCGACGTTTGTACTGGAACAAGTGGATCAGTCACTGTGCCAGGAAACATAACCCTGTAGAGGACGTCGCTGATCATCTATCTTCTCGTTCGTATGGACCTTCCACAATTTGAAAGAACGCTTCAGGGCCTATTAGGCCTTTGAGCAACTCGTCGTTGTATGCTGCCAGCGTCTCTGCCTCCCGCTTGCCATGCAGCTTCACGTGTTTCATCTTCTTAGCGACAAAAGCCTCGATTTCCTCCTCGAGGACTTCCTTCACAAGGTCATTCCAGCCTGGAGTGCGGCGGATTAGCTGCGTGCAGGGAAAATTGTCAGGGGATTGAAAGAACCCCTGAAGGACCATGATGAACCACATCGTCCCATCTTCTCTGGATCGTTTAACGAGCATCGACAGCTCCTTGCCCTCGTGCCCGGGCATAGCCTCCTCTTCCTCCTCCAGAACACGCTGATACATGTCTAAATGGCGGATGAATCTGTCTTCCATCTCGCTGGAAAAGTCCCACATATGGGGCCTTTCCAAGAGGAGCCACCAAGGCGCGGTGGCGATAAGCTGAGCTAGGCCGGCGTATGAGAACTCTTGGTCGATGACTCCAGTGGTTTTCCGGTCTTTAACCCTCATATTTCTCGGACCGAAGTCATCGCAAATGAGCTTAAATGGCCCTTCATTGTAGTCTGGCCAAGTATAGCGGCTAGTTAAGGACTTCAGGGCCCGGACGAAGACGTATTTCTCTCTAGCGTCCTTTTCGTCATCTACTGAGTTTAGCTGCTCGTGGAGCTGTTGCCATTGTTGATCGACAACGTAACCAAAGAACGCCTTGGTTGTTAAGAGTTTCTCACTTCGTGAGCCTAATTGTTATTAGTGTTTGGAAAGGACAAGGTAAGTGGAGGAGGGGTAGTAATACCGAGCACGTTGACCCCCCCGAGGCGGATAATCTCGTGGGCCGCTAGTGTCAGAGGCCGCCGTCGATCGGGTGATCCGATGGGAAGGCCGTCAATCTCCTTAAAGTCAAGCTTGAAGATCTAGAGCATGAATTGAGCGACCTGTCTATATATGGCCTTGACGGTCTCGTCATCCACCTTAACACTCATAAGGGACGAGTGCTCCTCAGCTGGATCCTCCATAATGTCGCCGAGGTCCTCACCCTGGATGAATTCTTGCATCATAAATGGGCCTAGGCGGAGAGGGTTCTCATCAGCGCGGCCCCAGGCCTTGACCACGGGAACCGGGACGTTGGTTCGTTCGCGGAGAAGCTTCAATGTGGCAACCTCGCTGGCGACTTTCTCATCGCGGTGCGCTTGACTGGTTCTACCGAGCAGTGGAAGGCGAATGATCCATTTCTCGCCGTTGTTGAAAAGCACAATACGACACAGGTTGTATGAGCCATGGAGTGCCTTTTCTTCAAGTTGACAAGGCAGCCGCTTTGGGTGGTGTTCCGTTGCCCATGCCGCCATCAGGTGCGCTTTGTCATCGACATCGCCGAGCCAGAGAAGCCCCTTAGTCATGACGACTTTTCGAAAGCTCGCGTCCGTGTCCATGGCGCTGATTGCGTTTCTTGCCGTCTGCTAGACGATCAATCGGAGACACGCTTGCGGCCGGAGAAATGCGATCGGAGATGCGAGGCGCAAGGATGGATGCGGACAGAGAAGAGGCGGGCCGGCACCCTTGTGTGCGGGATCCGGCTGGAGGCGTGTGTATTCCTATTCCTATTTTAGGTCACGACGCCATAGAGGGCACGTACCACGCGTCGTGGGTCAGGTACCAACTTACAGTAAACAACGGTTATGGCGGAATTCCTTCACCAAGTGTCAGTATCAAGCGGCAAAACAAGGCTATCTCTCACCGTGGCTACGCTCTGCGCTCTCACCTGACGGCGAAGCATGAACGTTGATGTGAACCATTGCGCCGGGCCGTTGGGCTTGGTTGGTTGCACCAAGCCCAGTTCGGACTAGTTCTGGATCGGAGATCTCTGGCCAATCTTGGCAGCGCCCTCCCTGCCAAACCATCACTAGAACACTACATCACCGTCGTGAGCTGATCCATCTCCGTCCATCTATTTCATCACCCATACACCCTGCCGCCCTCGGTCACGCCTCCTACGCCATCTAGCGCTCCACCTAGTGCTCCATCACCTCACACATTCTCATCCACGATCCCTTGCACAGCCGGCCTCCACCACTCTCACCCACTCTCACCATCGAGCCTCCGCTGTCCTCTTCGATCACGCTGTCAACCTCACCCTTCGCCGCCGAGTTCTCTCTATGCCGCCGAACCTCCTTTCCTCACATGCCCACGGGCACTATCACAACCCGCACACAAGGAGGAGTTACCTATCCTGTATATCAGTCCTGCTGCGGCCGCCCTGCTGTGTCGGTCCGCGTTTGTCAACCTGAGTCACTTCCCCTTGCCCAGTACCTTGGTCCGGCAACTTTGGGAGATTCAGCGGCCTGCGCAATGGATACTGTTAGAGTGTGAGACGCTAGATCTCAATGCACTGATTCTATTCACTATTTACGAGATATGGCCTGCCTATATAGGCATGTGGGCTTGCTACAAACAATGTGATTGATCATGTGAGACATGAGCAATCGGCAAATCATGATGTGAGGCTTCTAGAGACCAACAGATACAAGGAGCCGGCGCATGTAGGTCTGGTCTGTGAACTTCGCGCTGAATTCCCAGGAATCCTATGCACAACTGCCAGCACCTGCATCCCCACGTCGCATTCCCTTGTCCGGCGCTTTGGTCCGACAGCTCTAAGAGACGTAGAGAGGTGTGGCGCTGCGCAGACGACTGCAATGGAGATACCATCGAAGCGGCAGGCAAAGAAGGACGCTGAGAAGGCAAAGTGCCAGGACAGAAGGGCAAATCATCAGACCGCCAGCAAGGCAGCGCTCAAAAACCTCCCTTTCCAAGCTCCGGAGGTCATTCGGCTGCAGATATTCCCCTCGCGGTGGAATGTTAGCTCTCGCTGACATCTTTCCATGTGGGGGTTCGGAGTGGCAAGTGCTGATAAGAATGAAAGTGAACCAAGACATTACGAGGGTCATTCACCTGGATAAGTGTAGATACAGGAACAATCCTGCAGTTATCCTGATAATATTTAATTCCAACATTGTCTAGGAAAGACCCTACAGCGCGACCGATACTAACCAATTTAAGAAAGCTCACCAAGTACCTAAGAATCTGCTCTCTTTGATTTGTTCCTTTCCTCTCTGACCCTTTGAACCCATGCATCCACATCATCAATGGCTTGCCGAGGTGATCGCTTGTTCTCCAACAAAAGTGACATGATTTCAGCCGGGCTGAACTCCACCTTCGGTACCTTTGCAGCAAACTCTTCCGCCAGCTTAAGTAACTTACTATCTTTGACAACTTTCCCCTTGTCAGCATCATCGCCATTAGGGCTATTCTCCGGACTAGGGTTGTTAACGCACTTCCCTAGCTTAGGGTCGTACATAAAGTAGAAGAGCTGAGTCACCATGTCCTTATCGGCGAGCTGGAACTCGATCTTCATATCCACGGGGCCGGGGCGTATGAGCGCAGCGTCGAGGCGCTCGATATAATTCGTTGTCATGATTAACACTCGGCCTTCTGACGATCCTACACCGTCGAGAACATTGAGGAGGGTTGATAGGGACACCGTTGCCTCGGCAGGTTTGGGGAGAGACGGATGAGAGCCATTCGGGCCAAGGTTCATGTTGGCGTCGGAACGTTTCGAGCTAACGGCGTCAACGTCTTCCAGAAGAAGAACACAACGCATTGGGAGCTCAGCGAATAGAGTCTTTACCTTGCTGTCGTTGAGGCCAGAAATGTTCAGGATGTAGATATCTAAATCAAACCGCCCTGCGATGGAAAAACTGACGCTAGACTTTCCGGTTCCAGGTGGTCCGTACAGCAAATAGCCTCTTTGGTAAGCAATGGCGCGTTTAGAGTACCAGCTCCGAGTTGTCGGGTCAAGAAATTCTGAGATGCGTTTACCAGCTCCTCTTTCACCTTCTTGTTGAGGACGACAGTTGATATTTGTCTCTTACTCCTCGGCTTTGATAGATTCCACATGTCCCCTTGGTGCTCAAAGACAGAAGTTTTGTTTTGAACAAGCTTCAAGTAGTGGCCGCGGCATTCCTCGAGGAACTCTCTTAGCACACTCGGACAGCGGCTGAAACATGAGATAGAGACTTCTTCATTGGAATAGCCGAAATGTCCCTGCTTTTGCATGTGATGAAAGACAAACAGGTGGTGCTTGTGCCAGAAATAGAAGCGTCCATTCCAAGGGGCGTAGCACAGGGGCTTCTTGTTGGTATCATCGGCGCGCGATTTAGGTCTATTCCATCGCCCTGAGGATTGCAGATCGATGCTAGCCAGGGAAGAGCGAGCCGATTGTGCGAATGGCTGAGAAGATACCCAGGAAATAACCATGTCGTATGCTTCATTGGTACAGTCCACATGGACTGTTGAGGCTATAAGCTATTAGTGAGTTATATTACAATTTGTGTGAGAGAAGCAACACTAACTGAAATAGGTCTCTAGCCATCCCCAGAAGTAATCAGCGACATAACTGCCAATGAAAACGAAAACCCCACAAGCGCACAGCACCCGAGCGTAGATGTTCAGGTCGCCAGTCAGAACCGGTAGGAGGGCAGTAAGCACGCGAGTGAGACCGGGAAAGATGAAGTCCAGGAGGGAGACCTGTTCAGGCAGGATTGGTTGAATTGGGAGAGAGCTAGCATTGTCCAATGAGGCCATGATGGGTAGTGTTGTGACAATAGATAATGGAAGAGATGGTAGGATATGCAGAAGAGTGTATCAATTGCATGTAGACGAGCAGCTGCTGAGTCTGCTTGTTTTCTAGGAAGAGTCAGCCACTCTTATACCTCCAAGAGAAATCATTGCCATATACTGCCTTCCTCCAGGTTGCTATGGTGAAGCTTTGGGGAAGTCGTAGCGGCATCGCGCATATCGCACATGATTGGGTGAAAAATTATGGGCTGCCGGGCGGCCCTCTACCCCCCAACTGCTCCAACGACATTTTGGACAGATTTTACGGAGATGAGCGCGACATGCAGTAGTTAAGGATGCGCAGGGTGCAGGCCCCTCAGTCAAAGCATAACGTGCAGCTCGTGTATGAGATAGCAAGGTTCCATGCACTAGCACGCGGTTGAAAGAATTCCCCGCACACATAATACTCTCTCACCAGAGACCACCTACAATAACTAACACGTGAATAACTCTCCTTTAACTTTAACAAAATATAGAATTTTAAAGCAAGGCCTGCTCTTTTATGTAGGAGTAGGAAGAGGTTAAAAGGGCTTCGTTGGGTGTGGGTAAATATGAGCTGGAGTTTTTCGGTGTGCGGCGAATTGTTTCAATCGTGTGACGGATCAAAAGACAGGGGTTAACGAAAGAGCATGCAGGCGTAAAATGTCGCGCAGAAGTTCGGTCCATTTCAAGCAGCTGGCCGGAGCATCCTGCAGTGGTAAATTATTGGCGCATGATTCGCTAAGAAGTCTGCACCCCAACTGCCCCCCAACGTACCATACCTAACCATGTCGCACTTCTTAAGTGGGTATCATTGGAATCGCGCTGCGTTCTCCTGCGTACCAAAAAGAAGGATTGCTTCGCCCGAACGGCTACGAAGGTGTACCGTGTTTAGTCATCTGGCGCACGGGCTCACCTGACGCACACTTTGGCCGGGAACACCAAAATTACCACATAATACTAACTCGACCAATAT
>ML976986.1:203714-282510 GCA_010015675.1 Byssothecium circinans
AGCGTCAAATGTATTTATCGATTCTCAGCGAAAATCGTGCGTCAGGTGAGCCCGTGCTCCAGCTGACTAAACACGGTAACCACCTCGGGACTTGAGACCCTCCTCGAGCTAGGCCGAGAAGCTGTACGTTCACTGGAAGCTAAGCTAGAGACGCGCCAAGTGCTGGCGAAACTCGAAGAGACGACCCGGTCGCAGAATGCACCGATAAACTGCGGAAGAGCATGGGGGATCTCAAGATCTTAGGACGTCTGGACGAAAAGGCGATGAAGCTTGTCACTACTGCTGCCAGTATTCTGAAGGCCAAACAGACAAATCGTGAGGGCAAACTTCATCAGACTTTCCTTCGCGATATCTACTGCCAATGTGGCCGCGAGCAAGTCGTACCATGGTACTGTGTGCAGCAGGTTACATTCCGAAGAGTTACGATAAACCCTTCTTTCCCATCGCGATCGGATCCACCATCATCTAATAAAGCTGTACGATATCTCTATGACTTTTGCGTCACAACATCTGCGACCAAGGCTTGGCAGCTCTCGCTGCGGCTTTACTTTTTCCGACCCTTACGGGGCACGCGCCGCTTCCGCGACCACGTATTCCCTGCATATCTTTTCCAAGGTCTCCAACAACATCAAATACGTCCTACTCCACTACGTCTATTCTTGAAAACCAGTCTATTTTGGAAGAATACGAACAGCTTTCTTACTACATGACACTAAGCTGCAATCCGCGGGGAATGCTTGCCCTTCTTAGGGGGTCGTTTTCCGATATGGCGATAGAGTGTAACGTCAGTTCGTGGCTGGAACCGATTTTTGCTATTATTGATCCTATTATCAGAAAATGCGATTACAAGACATTTGTCACAATTCTGGCGAAAAGACAACCCTCTCTCGCTCCTCTCTGGCTAGGAGCTACCATCGTTGGGCTTGAAAGGCGAATCATCCAAATGGCCTGGTTAGGCACACCGCCGGTAGGCCTCCTCGCTGGAGCTTGGACGACAACTACTCACTCGTTTATTGGTGTTGAACCATCACAGCCTGTATTTACCGGAGAGGAGATACGACGTTCAGATGAATGTCGTATTCTATTTCAAATAGGATCTGAGGAACACAAAAAAGTCCTAATATGTCCCTGGCGGCCTTTTGGTAATATACGGCTTCATGACGCGGATATGGAGGTCCAACAACACGTACATTGCGGACATTCTTTTAAATACGTTGGATGGAAGTGGGACTTGAGAAATAGTAGCAGCGCTGAGGATGAAGGATACAGTACTAAGACTACTGATCGTACTGATTTAGCAACGAGTGAGCCGATACCATCGGAACCAACATCAAAACTGACGCTCATGTCCGAAGTTACGTCCGAAGTTGCGACGCGGAGCATTTTCAGCTGGTTAAGGGTAGACGGATTTGATTTGAGAACCGTTTGAGTACAAGGGATTAAGGCGGCGAGTCCGGAGGTGCCTCCACCAACTATATCGGAGAAACATATGCCCGGAGGAAGCACGAGGGTCTTCCGTGTCATGACCAAGTTCGAAGGCGAAGGACCTCGACAGGTGGCTTGGAAGAAAGAGGCGAAACGCTCGTAGTCGCCCTACGCAGCGGTTTGGAAGGCCTGGGTGGTGCGAGGCGGAGGCGATGGGCAAAACCCTGGAGAATGAGGTTGAAGGGAGGTGGTGGACGTGATGCCGGGGGAGCTCCTATGGCATACTAATATGGTGCTTGGTCACATAAGCCGACTGACCCTTCAGCAGATTATTCCGAGCCGAGCCACTGCTAGCTCACCTCAAACCACAGTTCCCGCAATCCACCCCGCCGCGGCCGCCCATCACACTTCGCAGCCAGCATCGTACGTAAACCTTGTCGTCTTGCTCAGCTTCTTGCGCTGCTCGCTGCCCATTGCGCACCTTACACTGGGGCTGCGCTCGCCCTCACCTCACCACCAGCGCTTTGCCAGCATTGCACTCTCTTCGGTGTCACCGCATTGATCCCACCTCCTACGCCCGACCGCACCCTTTCTCCGAGCACTACGTACTCAACATCACCTTTTTTCGCATACCCTCGTATCGGCCGCCTTGTTCTGCGTCGACAACCTCGAGTAATTTCTGTAGGATCCTGATAGATGTGATCAGAAATGGGGTTTGAGGAGGGCGGGAAGCGGGTGAATGAGTGGGTTGAGTATGTGGATGTGGGGATGTATAGGGACTTCTGGCCGAAGTTGATGGAGGCGAGGAGGGCGGGAACGGGAGGCGAGGGAGGAAAAACTGCCGGGGATGAGAAAACATGATATATGAAGAAAGATTGATATTCACTACTGGAAAAATGACTGCTGACTGCACTTCGCTGTTATGAATGACACAAATAACACTCTGATTTGTCCTTGCGTCGTCGGATGGCAAGCTCGAATGCAACCCCTTAAGCTTCTGGGAGCAGAATATCATGGGACGCAATGCTTTCGGCAGCTTCATGTATATCAGCAGGCCCAGAGTGTAGTTTCCCACACGCATGATTCGCATCTAGGCAGTTGGCGGCTTTGTCTGTAACTTGTTTTGTAATCACGTTATACTGGTGGCCAGATATCTCCCGTGTTCATTTTGACAACAACAAGGTACTAAAATCACTGCCAGCCTTCGGGAAACAAAAATGTTGAGTTATGAGATCAGTTGTTGTAGTGTTCATGATCGAAATGAAAGGACGCCGAGCGGGAGATTTTTAAGAGCTGATACCTGGCTCTAGCACTTGAAGGTCCCAACGCAATTGAGTGTTATCACCAGTCCCCGGCAAATTTTGACTCTCGCCAATCGAAACCCCACGGCAGCACACTGAACACAGAAGTCAATACCGCAATGATCGCTAACGCAACCCAATGAATCCGGCTGAATATTGGCATGGTCTCCGCTTTATCCAGGGGACTTCTGCTCTTGCTTTGTCCCTCCTTCGTGAGAGCCCAGGGAATCGGCATTCTGATCGCTTTCAAAACCTGTTCGCTGACAATTTTCGCGCCAGCGAGCACGATCGGAACGCCAGTGCCTGGATGCGTACTCGCGCCAACGAAGTAGAGATTGTCAATGCTCGGATGTTTCGTCTTCGGTCTAAAGCTGAGAACATTGAAGAAGGAATGACTCAGACCAAGAATAGCACCTCGATCCAGGTTGAATGTTGATTTCCAGCTTGGTGGTGTATTGACCGATTCGTGCACAATGTGAGACGCGAGGTCAATGCTGAGACGAGACTCAATTGTCTTGAGGATTGTGTTCCTTGCGGCCGAGACCATGATGCTCCAGTCTTGAGTTTTTCCGGCCATGCTTGATGTGCCCTTGTGTGTGTTCGAACCCAATTCTAGCAGGTGACCGACGGGCACAAGCACAACGAGCGAGTCGCACCCTCTTGGTGCAGCAGTCGGGTCCACTCGTGAAGGAACGTTGACGTAGAAGCTTGGTTCTTCTGGGGTCAGATGTTTCTTGAAGATGTTGTCGAAACTCTCCTTGTAGGCTTCAGCAAGGAAGATGTTGTGGGCTGTCAGCTCCGGGAACTGCTTGTCGAGAGCCCAATAGAATGAGATGCCTGAACAAGATGCTTTGCGCTGGGATAAGGACTGAGCGTATGAAGTTTGTGGAAGGAGTTGGTTGTACGAATAGATGAGATCAGCATTGCAGATAACCATATCTGCCTCGAGGATCTCGTCCGTGTCCTGGAGAACCACGCCAGTCGCTCGTCGACCATCTTTCGACAACTGAATTCGAGAAATTGGGGTATTGAGTCGGTACTTGACACCTTCACGCTCACCAATCTTCACTATTGCCTCAACAACCTTGTGGAAGCCTCCGATAGGGTACCAAATTCCTTCAGCCAACTCGGTATACTGTAGCAAGCTGTATGTTCCAGGAGCATCGAAAGGACTCATACCCATGTACATGCTCGCAAACGTGAAGACTCTCCGTAATCTCTCGGTCCGGAAATACTTACTAGCCCGACTGTATATGCTCTCAAACGGATGCAAATCGATTAGGTGCCGTAGGAAGCTAGGCCGTGCCATGCTGAGAAGTGAGTAGAAGTTCTTTTTCAAGACATGTGTAACTGAGATCTCGTAGTGCCGA
Source organism: Byssothecium circinans (assembly GCA_010015675.1). Classification (NCBI taxonomy): domain Eukaryota; kingdom Fungi; phylum Ascomycota; class Dothideomycetes; order Pleosporales; family Massarinaceae; genus Byssothecium; species Byssothecium circinans. The sequence goes on from ML976986.1 coordinate 207,811, forward strand.
TGCGATTCTTGAATGAAAGATAGGTATCTTTCAAAGCCGTCTTTGCCTTCAAAGCGTTCCACCTCCTCTTTCATAGTAGCCAAGTCGGTCGAGAGCTTGAACGCCGTTCCATCGTGGAAGTGAATGTTGTAGTTCGGCTCACACTTTACAAGATGCACGCCCTCATCCTTAAGTGATGTCCCCAAATCCCTGAAAGCTTCCTGGAATATGTGCGGTAGCAGCAGCAAGCTTGGACCTTGATCGAATCTCTGCAGAATCATTAGCACGAGCATCTTCTTCCCGCCCTATTAGTCTCGTACATATCCGTCTCGGTGTATCAGACTACATCGTCCGCCAGTGAAATTGTTCTTTTCCACGACTGTAACCTTTAATCCTGCCGCTGCCAGTCGTGCAGCTGTAGCAACGCCACCAACGCCTGCACCAACGACAATGACACTCTTCGGCTTCCCATTTGAGGCCATTTCGTTGTAGTGATCGACAGCTGTTCAGTGTTATGATTCTAGACTTATAGCAAGCTGGTTGAGACGCGCACTACGCGCCAAGCCGCTCTTTTAGTGGACTCATGACGTCTGCGAAAACAACGACAGCAGAAGCCTGGGCAGAAAGAAACTCGCGGAGTAACCATATCCGACATTTCTTTTCATGAATTCCAACGAAATACCTTTGAATTGCACGCAGCCCTGTATGCTTGGAGAGTATTATGGATAGTTAGATGTCAGGTCACTGATGGTCACGGGTGTCGCGTCAGGTCAGTGAAAACGCTAAACCGCTCTTGGTATAGATCGGAAGTGGCTCTAGCCGGTTTCCATCCTCAGCACAGTTCAATCATCCTGAGCTCTCTGCGATATTCTGATTATTTATGGGAAGCGCACTATTTATCCCTCTGAGTTGGCTCATATCTTCTTCGCAGGCGTTATTCCCTCTAGCTGCGACTGCGCATCAATCATGGGCCCAGCAATCCATGGCCCCTTTGAACTGTTCCATTGATCAATGTTATCACATCACATGCAATCATGTCTCCACAGTCCGGCTACAATTTAATAAGTCGAAATCAGAGAAGCTTCTGTCAAAGCCTCCGCTTTATCACAACATCTTCCATCTGGGCTCACCATCGTGTCTATAGAGTGCCTGTTCGATATCCACGACCGATGACCCTTCGCTACTTATCTAGACCATCCGAGCTTTGAGCGGATAATACGCATTCGCTATGACGTTAACTGCTCCTGAGTTCCACGCCGACATGCAGAATTTTGCTCTTCCCTACGACGGAATCGGATTCGCCCTGGAAATCGCTCTACTATGGGGCTTCGTTTTTTTCACCATCTGGCAGTCGTCACCGTGGAAGGGAACGGGTCTCAAGCATCCCGTACGGAACTTTTGGTTCTGTCTCATGGGCCTTGCTGGTGGATTATCTGCGTCGATCTACAATTTGAGACTCTGTGACAGGATTCAGCTCATCGTATTCGTTGGTGCGTACAAGCTGATACGTGTGGGCGCATGGAACATTTTTGGCCTGATGCTCAACCACAATGTTCGCGAGGGTAAGGAAGTATCAACCCTTGAAGGATGCGTGCATTTTATCCTGTTCGGATTTCATCTATGGTCAAGTATTTTCGGGCTTTTTATAGGCGAACTAGTGACACGCATGCATTGGGCAAATACAGATATGAGAATCAGTACGTATAACCCTTGGGATGTTTCTACTCGATGGATTGTCTAATATTTTGACAGTCTGGATTGTGTTCCTTGGAGTTTTCGTGGCCGTCATCATTGTCATGGCCATCCGTTCTTTCATTCCACAGACAGACATGAAGTTCTTCGAAAGTTGTGCCTGGAGTCTCCTTTCTGGCCTAATATTTTGTGGAGACATTTGCTGCAACTGGGTGTTGGCAGTTGCTGCTGGGAACATCAGCGGATTGCCGACCAGGCATGATACTGGGTTTGTAGCTGTGCACATCGCCTATGTCATCGCTATGCTGGCGCCGCTTGCGAATGTGTAACGTCGGGGTCATTTCTTTATGCGATACACGGCAATTTTCCTTTATCTTGGGAGCATTGATTGAGGCTGTGGGGGCCTATCTGCGCTCGGTATTGGTTGTGTTCTTTTCCTGTTTCCATGCTGACCCGATGGCAGATGGTCTATGAGTCGAGATGAAGGCTCTTCATGTATGGAGATTAATTTGTGTAATATGGCGAGCCATACCTATTCATGCTGGAACATCGCTTCCGAAATAAACATCAAAAGTGTAACGCGACACGTCCGTCTAACCATAGCGTCTTCGCATCCTGCACACTCCATGTGGCGGCGTCAACAGGCTTGCAGGAAATCCAAACCCCACAGGGCGAACGCCGAACTCCCGTTCGGTCTTGTGCATGAGGCAGCCCAAGAGAGGCGCGATTTTACGCGACCTCCCGTCTAGAACAGCAGTGTCAGCACCATGGTTGCAACGGAGATGATAAATTTCTAGATATTTAGGGAATACCCGACCGTGGGTGTGCATACGTAGGGAAAGCTCTTCGATTCTTCACTGTATCCTATCCCTACACTGCCTCGCGCCCAACATTTGTCGTGAGAGAGCCGAGCCCTTTTCGCGCGAGAACGACAGCTAGGGCAACACCAAATCTCCATGACCCCATTCGACGAGCCCAAGCGACCGCCAAGAACTCATGAATGCCGAAACATCAAGCCCCTCACGTTCACTGTCTATACCATTGTCCCGTGGCATTGCTTTGTTCTACCTGGTGAAGTCTTATCATCAGCAGAGCAACCACAGCAATCGTCTAGACTAGCAAAAGCGGCAGAAGAATGACCGCAATATCTCATTACTTAGGCCGACTATATCCCACGTCCAATGTTCATGGACTGTGCGCGCGCACAGTCTCGTTGTCCGGGGACCAAGTCAATCTGGAATTCGAAAGGCTGAGGCGTCGAATTACCCTCACGTCAGATCTCAAATCTCAAACAAAATATCTCCGTTACCTATCTGTCGTTGGCCAATGCTTTTGAATAAAAAGACTTACTCGTGCGTTGTTCACTGGTGAGTGGGGCATCAACCTTTTTTTCACTTCAATGCGTCTTCACGAGCACTTAATGGCAAGAGCAGATGGAGGAAGGGTACGATACCCGGGATACGTTGCGCCTCCGCCAGGCGTGACGCCGAATTTGAATTGGGAGCCGAACAAATGGAATATGATCGTTCAGTCGCTTTGCATTAGCTTGACTACAATTTTCGTAGTGACACGACTCGCAACGAAATGGTTCATCATGAAGAAGATCCATCCCGACGATTGTGAGTGCACTCCACTACCCCACAAGCCAAAAATTTTGGTTGACTGAGTGAGTAGATGCTTGCGTTCTCGCTTGGATAGGTTCAATAGCCTACAGCAGCGTAACACTAGCGCAAGGTTTTTATGGCCTTGGAGTTTCTCAGTGGAATCTCACCCCTTCGACCGCTCTTGCATTCCTCCAGCGAGGCTACGCTTCGCAAATCATGTACGGCCCTGTCGCTTTCTGCACGAAACTCGCCATCCTACTCCTCATGATCCGCATCTTCGCCATCAAAGAACGCTTCGTCCTATTCGCGCGTTGCCTGATCGGCGTCTGTGCTGCATACTATATCACCATCACCATTATTCAGATATTCCTTTGCCAGCCGATAAGGAAAGCATACAACCCAAAGACACCAGGAAAATGCTTGGATTCAAAAAAGATCTTCATCACTAATACGACTATTGCCATTTTGACTGATGTCGTGATTTTGGCCAGTCCGATGCCGATTATTTGGAGACTGAAGATGAGCTTTTGGGGTAGAATTGGGGCCAGCGCGGCACTGGCAGCTGGAGGCTTGTAAGTCCCCGTTAGATTGATGGGTTGGAAAACCGCGGGCTAATGGTCTTTAGAGCATGCGTTGCGACTACCATGCGACTCGTGGTGATTGTGGAAACGATGGGCGAGAAAGATAGGGCGAAATCAGGCCCGCCGATTGTGATCTTGAGGTCAGTAGTATTTCTATCGTTCAATTTCGCGATTGCTAACCATAACACAGTTGTGCTGAAATCGCTATTGGCGTAATATGCAGCTGTCTTCCCGTCCTACCGGTACTGGTTAGACATATATTTGGAAGGAAGATCACCGAGATCACTACACACGGTTCCCAATCCAAACGCTATGGTCAAGGCTCGAATGCAACGAAGCTATCACACCATGACAAGTGGGCGGCGAAGAACTCGATCAAATTGAAGGCGAAAATATCGATGCCTCTGCCAAGTGCCGTCGGGTCCACACGAAAGGGGACGCATAGTAGGAACAGCAGCCGGCAACCCTTAAGAGAAGGGGTGTAAATAGTGGGATCTCTGCGTTATGTCGGGAATTTTAGAGGGTAAGTTATGGTGTGCGCTGTCAACATCACTTGTGATGGGTGGGATTCGAAAGACTTACACTGACACTTTCGCAGCCACGACATCCGTTACTCGTCATCTTTATCCGTATTCCCTCGCTCTTCAATGCGCCAACTCCCCTTCGCTACCATTCACATCTCCCAAAGGAGTATATAAGCAAGGCACATTCCCACTCCTATTTTCTTATCACATAAACCCTGGCAACAAATTACGACGCGACAAACAACACCAGCACAGTATCAGTTATTCAGATTCATAACACCCAAATACAACATATATCACAACCCGTCGAACAACATGTACAGAGGATCGGGACGCTTCGGACCAGGCGGCGGCGATTTTGGAGGAGGGTATGAAGGAGGATATGGACGGGAAGATTTCAGCCCTGGTGGCTACGAGTCTGACTCTGATGACGATTTTTTCGACGATGGAGGCTACGATCCTTATGCTCCCCCCGGCCGTCCTTCTCGCCATGGTAGTGGAGGACGTGGTACAGACCGACGCGGACGAGGTGGTATACCCCGAAGCGGTAGACCAGGAGGCGGTAGACGATCCGGTGGCGGTTCAGAAGCTGAGGCCCACGAGACGCTTCACTTCATTCTAACTGGTCCGGAGGGTTTAAGGTTAGAGCGTGATATGGCGCTTCCAGAATTTGATGCCATGGAAGCGGGTGGTGAAAACGCTATTCGGGGCGCGGTCATGTTTTGCTCGATGAGTGGTGGGCGACATAATCGCTTCTTGTCAATGCTTCAGGATCACGAGGAGCAATATCACAGTGGCATGACAGGATTAGAGGGTATGGGAGGTATGGGGGGTCATGGTCACCATGGATACTTTGGCGGACCTGAAATGGGCGAATTTGAAGACTTTGATGATGACTCCGATTTCGATGACGGTATGGGTGGGATGTACGGCGGTCAGTCGGGTGGAAGAATGCCTGGCGGGCGTATGGGTGGAAGAATACATGGTGGACGCAGCGGTGGAAGAATACCCGGTGGACGAGAGGGCGGACGAAGGGGTGGAAGCCGCGGAGGTGGCCGTGGCTGTGGTCGTGGTGACTTCTTCTAAATCGAGGTTTTCACGCATGACCCATCGATCACAGGTCACAAATCTAGAATGCGCGTAGCCATGTACCAACGATATCTTTCTTTTGTATATTAATTGACAGCGACGAAATATCAGTATCATACATATGCGCAACGCATCAGCGCTTCAATAAATGAGACCGTATAATAATTTTCCTGTGCCGTCACTGTCAATGAAGCCTTCTTGGATTGGATTTGTCAGCCAGCTTGGTCCCTAGATATTCTTCATGTAAAACTGAATCTTAAACTTGCACTCTGAGATATTTGTTAGTCGTGACCAGCGAAGTTTTCGGCCACGATACTGCCAACAAAATACTGTTATAACTCCATCACCACATCTTTCTCGAACAACACCACATCCGCGTCATCCACCTTCACACTACCCTAGCGCCTGAGCAGACTACAAAAGCAAGACCCACTACCTCCTAAACACCTTCCCTATCAAACCCCGAAACCCTAACTAGCTATCAAACGCATATAAACCAGCAGTACCACCACAAAAAGCCTGCGGAAATACTTCTTTACACCACTTCAGAAGAGCCAGTTACCTCCCACGAACCCTATCCTACACCTTCTAAAAGGAAAAAGAAACAGCAGCTTCCTAACTTTCTAACACCATACAAAATGTACTACGGTGGCCGCGGCTTTTACGGGCCCCGTCGATACTATCCTTATCCGCGCTATGGCGGGGCTTTCAATCCTCCTCCGCGCTACGGCAGGCCTTACTACCCCCCTCTGCCGCGCTACGGTGGGTTGTACTTCCCCGACGGTTACGACTCTGACTCGTCCGAATCGATCTACTGGTCCTCCTCAGAGGCCGAGGATTCGGATGATTGTTCGGATTATGATTCGTATTAGACATCGTGGTGCTTGAGCATGTCGCGTTGAGTTGATATGTGAGGAGCAGAGGAGGCGTTGGAAGTTTGGGAACAATGACCTCCGCGGGATGATGGAAGGGAGGGAGCATTGGTCGAAGTTCTGCCTGCATGTATGCACGCGTGTGTCGGATAGCAATGCAAACCATTTGGTAGCTCCGACGAATACTGTTTATCTTGTTTCCATGAAATTGCAGCGTCTTTCTGTTCCAAAGCCGTATGGGAAGAAACTCGTAGCTGCCTCGTTGAGGGAAACAAGTGATCAATGAAGGAAATTGATAGCTGCTTTGACTCTTCTAGGACTAGGATAGAAGTGCGGTGGAGTGGGTCGTTAGCCTGATCGATGTTAAGCGAATAATGGATGTTTTATTAGTTAGTTGTTAATAAGTCGTCAGGTAGGACTAATGGAGCCAGCGCAGTTGAGGTGATGGCGACCAGTGCAACGAAATCGAACCTAAGTCGTGTGAGATGAGTAATCAGAAATGGGCAGAGGAAAAGAAGGGTGACGACGAAGAAATACTTCGCCCATCCAGGGGCAAGAACTTCTCAACACCAATAGAGAGAAATACTCTCCAATCAATGCCAACACACAAAACACAAAAAAATGGCGAGCGCAAAGAAGTGTAAATTTGTAGTGTAGTTTTGAATACGAAGTTACTATTAAACAAACGAATCTAAAGAAGAAAAGCAAAGAAAACTAAATGCTCGCAAGATGATGCCATAAACAAAAATTGATGACGCCCAAGATCCCTCCAAAGTCTATTCCATCCAACCAAAAGAAGACACATTGCTCGAGTGCATTAGAGAACAGTGCATCCCCGCTTACTGTTCAACGCTTTTAGACGCGGAGCTTACGGTAGTGGTTGCCGTAGCTGCCACCTCCCTGGGATCCACTGCCGTACTGTCCGTTGTTTCCGTAGGACGGGGCGGAAGAGGGGGCGGGCTTCGCGCCGTAGTTTTGAGCGCTAGTAGTAGGCTTAGCGGTGGTGGCGGGTGCCGAAGGAACATAGCTGGATGGCTGGTGAGCTCCGTATTGACCGCCCGCTGAGGTGGTTGGCTTCGCGCTGGAGGCAGGAGCAGATGGTTGGCCACCGTGTCCGTACTCACCGCCGGCGGAGGTGGTGGGCTTCACGCTGGAAGGGACGTAGCTAGATGGCTGGTGGGCACCGTATTGACCGCCCGCTGAGGTGGTCGGCTTCACGCTGGAGACAGGAGCAGATGGCTGGCCACCGTGTCCGTACTCACCGCCTACAGGAGTAGTAGTCGGCTTGGCGCTGGAAGGAACGTAGCTAGAGGGCTGATGCTGGCCGTAACCTTGAGTGGTAGCAGGAGCGCTGGACGAAGGAGCGTAGGAAGAAGCAGGCTGGCTAGGGCCGTTTCCATAAGGAGCGCTGGGCTTCGCCGAGGACGAGGGACCTTGACCATAAGGCGCGGATGCACCTGGGGTAGTGGTGGGCTTGACAGAGCTGGAACCGTGGTTGTAGCCTCCTGTGGTAGAGGGTTTGACAGTGGTAGAGTTACCGCCGTGACCTCCATACCCAGGGTGACTGGAAGGCTTCTCACCACCACCATAGCTGGGCTTGCTTGAGGGAGATTCACCACCACCGTAGCTAGGCTTGCTTGTCGGCTTCTCGCCACCACCGTAGCTGGGCTTGGTTGTCGGCTTCTCGCCACCACCGTAGCTGGGCTTGCTTGTCGGCTTCTCACCACCACCATAGCCGGGCTTGCCAGTAGGGATCACACCGTATCCAGTAGGCTTGGAGCCGCTGGGAACGTGGACAGGCTTAGTGGAGTTTCCAGTGCCATAGGGAGGGTATCTGAGATTACAAGTTAGCAGCCACTTCGCAAAAGAAGACATTCGAGTAACTTACCCAGTAGGCTTTCCGGAAGGAACGACGCCGCTGTGAGACGGCTTACCACCGGAGCCGTAGCCCGGCTTCGAGGAGCCACTTGGCTTGGAGCCTGAGCCGTAGCCTGGAGCCGAAGAGGGCTTGCCTCCTGAGCCGTAGCCCGGAGCAGAGCTAGGCTTGGAGCCCGAGCCATAGGTGCCCTTGGAGCTAGGGGCGGGGGTAGAATCCCCATAAGAGGGGCCGGAAGGGCTGGGAGTCTCCTCGTCGTCCTCCTCCTCATCTTCTTCCTCGTCATCCTCGTCTTCCTTCTCGTCATCGTCATTTCCGTAACCCTTAGGGGTCTCATCCTCGTCCTCTTCCTCCTCGTCGTCATCCTCAGAGGGGGTGGCGTTGTACGTCTTCGCGGGCTCGGAGCCAGCCGGGGCAGCAGGCCCAGTGGACTGAGGCGAGTAGACGCCAGTGTTGCCGCCACCGTAAGATCCACCAGCACCAGCCGGAACGGTGGAAGTGACGGTGATCACAGCAGTGGAAGTGTAGATCGAAGTCACAACCGTGGTAGAGGTGGTAACGCAGCTGTCGCCGCCGTGGGGAGGAACAACGGGGTACCCGGTACCGCTGGGAATAGCGTAGGTGGGCTTGTCACCGCCTCCGTAGTGACCAGAGCCGGTACCTGAAGGGTGGGGGAAGCCGCCGGAGGGATGACCCTTGCCCGTGCCAGACGGGACAGAGTGCGAGTTCTTGCCGCTTGGTGACGCTCCGCCCGTTGGCTTGTAGGGTTGTATGCTCAAAGATCCAGAAGGCTTCCCACCGCCATAGCTACCCGCAGGAGTAGTGGTTGGCTTGACGCTGGAGACTACCTTGGAAGAGGAAGCACCGCCGTAGGACGGAGGTTGGGGAGCAGCCTGGTAGCTGTCATAGTTGGATGCCGCGGCCAAGCTGCTCAGAGCAGACAGGGCGAGGAATGCCTTGCCAGACATGATTAAAGGCTAAGTCAAGAAATGCAGTATAAACGAGTGACTGCTAGGAAACAAACAAAGATCAGGAAAAGAATGTGTAGTTGGATGCACCGTGGTGATTGAGTCCAGAGCGGGATCCAGGAGATCTTTTATACGGACTCGTGCTCTGATCCGCATCTTTGAACCAAAATGATTTAGCGTGCTCACTCATACTGCATCGGACTTGCGTGACCCCGGGCGCCGTCGTATACGATACCTGTGGGGTGAGTAGACGAACGGGCCATGCAATGTCCGAGTCAGTCTCCACAGTTCGTTCTGCTCGCGCTGTGGCTCGGAGGCTGAGTTCATGCCCGGCCTACTTCCGTGTTCGTACTGGATATTGTGAATTCGCCTACCAATGAGATCAGCTTCAGTCAGTGTGCCTGTAAGCAACCGTTGAGCTGAATGGTTTCAATAGAGTTCGTGATGATCCAAATTCGCACGTAGACGGACGTTAGCTTGAGCTCGCTTAGGGAACGACCTCAACCCCCTAACGCTTCGTGCGAGATTTAGGCAAACCTACGCCCAAAGCACGATGCAGTATCTAGGCAAAATTGGCCAGGAGTGGTAAAGTGCTTCTCGCGAACAAAGGTGTTTGTTCCGGGCGGCCCTAAGAAACAATTGACAATTTCTTAATTCGGGAGCTGTAAGCAACCCCCTGCAGGGGTACATCATGCTTGCTGACGGCCTTGGTCTATTTCGGAATCCTGTGCATGCAATGCCATGCATGTAAATGCTTGTTCTATGGGTCCACATTGCGTACTCAATAATTACGATTTACGATTCAGATGTCTCGACCATTGTGCAAACATGCAACGGCTTCTAGACGTGGCTGAACGTAATGGCACCATGCCCAGGAATAATGCCATCGTTTTCGATAGATAAACCAATATTTCAGAGTTTCTTAAACTGTTTTCTCAGCCGTCCTATGTCGATCTCTTGCTGTCTAAGGTCTCTCGCCAGGTTCGCAAGCTGAGGCAGAGGACCCTCGACCGCAGAGACAAACGATGACTGTGCGGAACGCAGCGGCTGTGGAACGAGAATGCCAAACCAGCGAATGGGATCCGGCGGCGATGGGACATCCTTCGCAGATGCGTCGACACTCTTCTCGATCTTCGGGGTGGTGGCTGTTTCGAAACATGCAGGTACAGTGTCCGCTGTGGGGTCTGTCGCCTCTTTATCGACGGCAACAGCCTTTCTAGTGCCGTCTGACGGTTCATCAGGGGCGGGGGCGTCAACGGAGAACGTGACTTTAGCCCCTGTGTCCGTTACAGTGCTGCTGTTGGCGTCAGCCGGTCGCTCTCGGATAAATTTATAGCAGCCACAAGTGACAAAGAGCGAGGACACGGAAGTCCGAATGTTTCGTTTGGGAACGTACACCTTCCTCAAAGCTTGCATTCTTTCGTCGTAATAATCCTGGCCATATCGTGTTCGAGCTGCATTATTAAAGTTTGCTTGTGCAAGAGTGAAGTAGCCCTTTGCATAAGTCATGTTAGCTGGTGCTGCTGTTTCAAGTCGGAACCACTCACCGCGGACAGGTGCGAGGTCAGCTTTTGCTGAGCTTGTTCGTAAGCGTCGAGTGTTTTTAGGTATTGCTCAAGTAATTCGTCCAGCTTGATGACCAGCTCATCTTTCTGGACGCCTTCTGCGTGCCCTTCGTGAGCTGCGACTTCAGCTGCCGCCATGCTAAAATAAAGCCTGACACAGTATCGTGCTGGAATATGAAAGTGTTGTAGAGTTCAGCTGACGCTTGCAGCTAAGGAGGAGATGGCGAAGTTCTCAAACGTTCGCCTGTTTATTCAGCTCCCGCAATAGGGAGGACGGCGGATGGTTAGTCGATGCTGATGGTGTCCCATTCCAAAGGTTGTCACTTGAGGTGTTCAAGGTTCACTTCGCTACCTCGGCCGCTAGTCTCCTTCAAGCTCTCAAGCCCTGACGTTCAACATCGACAATCAGATATCTCTCCACCATCACATCCAAACCCAGCCCACCACGATGTCGAAACCAAACCCTTTTCTAAACGTCTTCCGTCGCTACTACACACAACCCCCCCTTAAACCACCCCCAATAGCGCACCCCCGCCCTTCCACCCCACCACAATGCCTCCGCCTCCGCCTTCGCTCCCACCTCAAACTCCAAGCCACCATCCGCAGAAACCTCTCCTTCACCCCCTCACGCAAGAACAATAGTGGTGGTCTCGACCCCAACTTTGTCTCCATCCTCGACCGACCCGCGAAGATGGCACGAGTAGGCAAGCAACACGGCCCAGGCCTCATAATCCTCGCCATAATACCCATCACAGCCTTCGTACTCGGGTGCTGGCAAGTGCAACGACTAGGCTGGAAGACGGAACTAGTCGCGCGTTTCGAAGACCGTTTGACCTTCCCACCCCTCGAACTTCCCCTCCGCATCGACCCCGCCGCAATCGAAGACTTCGACTACCGCCGCGTCTGGGCCCGCGGCAAGCTCCGCCACGACCAGGAAATGCTGATCGGGCCGCGCATGATGGAAGGCGAGGAAGGATATACCGTTGTTACACCTCTTGAACGCGAGGACGAGCGGGGGAATAAGAGCAAGATCTTGTGCTGTAGGGGCTGGATTCGGAAGGATGCGGAGAAACAGTGGTTTAGGAAACAGACGGGGGCGTTGCCCGAGGAGGAGGTCGTGATTGAGGGCCTGCTTAGGACGCCGCCGAAGGGGAATATGTTTACGCCGCGGAATGTGCCTGAAGAGGGGAAGTGGTTTTTCCCGAGTGTGGAGGAGATGGCGGCTTGGACGGGAAGTCAGCCTGTTTGGGTGGAGGAGACGATGAGTAAGTCAACATAGGTTGTGGGTGGCGTGGAAGTGTATTGGATGAATTGAATGGAAGTTGGGTATCTAACTGAAATAACAGCGCCGGATCTACTCGTCAGCTATGAGCGGGAACCAAAGGGTATCCCGATCGGACGACCTGCTACCGTGAACTTGAGGAATAATCATACACAGTACATTTTCACATGGTGAGCGAAAGTCCCGCTTCTCTCTGTCCTCAGAAGCTAATATCCTGCAGGTACGCGCTGAGTCTCGCGACATCGATCATGTTCTGGATGGTCGTCAAAAAACCCTTATCTGGTACCCAAAGACGCGTACGACATAGCTCCGAGTGGTCGTAATCTACCTATCTTTGCATTTCTCAATCATCTTCGTCATCTACGTGGATCGTCGCCATCCGCTTCCGCTTTTGCCTCCTCAGCTTGGGGATAGGCTCCATTCGCAGCTGCTGAAGCAGCTCTCTCGGCAGCAATTTCTGTGCTAGTGAAAACGCCGTGCTAGTATTGGTGATCTGGCGCGTCCTGGAAAAGGTTAGCATCTGTATAATAGTGTGCCGAGTATCTGTATCATGTGAAAACTGTACATACCTCTTCATCAGAGCGATGACATCACTCTCTTCAATCATCTTTCGCCCGCCATGTTCTGCGTAGGCCGCTAGATCTTCCCCGATTTGCTCGAAGAAGAAATCCGAGCTCTGTACCAGTGATGCAAGCGTGTCTTGGCTGATCTTTGCCTTGCCTCCTTGAGATTTAGCAAAGCCCATTGCGAGCTTTTTGACCGTTGCGGCCGGCATAGTGGGATATGCGTGTCCAAATCTAGAAACGTTGAGTGACTTGCGCTGCTGACCAACACACTTCTGAGCAACCGAGCGTTCGGGACTTTGTGTCTGCAGACTGCGGTCGATGGCGGACACCTCTTCACGGTAGGCTTGAAGGTCTGCATCTTCGTCTTGCTCGGGCTCAGACTCCCATCCTGCTATAGCGAAGCCATCGCCGCCATCATCGACCGTAGGCAATGCAGCAGTCTCCTCCTCTTGATCAATCTCGGCACCAGCCTGCATCTCGTTGTCATCAACTTCCTCCTCTTCATCACCTTCGAGGATAGTCTGTTCAGCGACGTTCCTTGTTCCATCTTCTTCGACTTCTTCTTCCTCGATAGGAGCCTCCGTGCGTGGCGGGATCGTGAACCGAAACGTAGGCTCCTCAGTCTCGTCATCCATTTCCCCAAATACACCTAGACTAACATCACTTTGGCGGCCACCTCGCCGCCCTGTCAACATTTCGACAGTGTCTTCCAGTCCTTCTTCAGGTACTTGTTCCAGCAGATCGTCTGGGTTCATCGTTCGTCTACGATTGATGAAAACGCCATCTACCTCATATTCATCTCCATCCACCCCAAGTTCATTCACATCGGCAAATCCACTGATCCTCCTAGTATACGACAGTCGCGGATCCTCGCTCAATGCTCGCCGTCCGAACTCAAGAGATTGAATAGTGCCATTATCAACATCATCTGGTAGATTTGGGAGGAGCGACTGTCGCGGGGGTACTTCATGGATACTATCGTCATCGTCGTACATGTCTGCGAGCGGCATGGAAAGACGGGGCACCGCAGGATCTGGCCCATCGTCAATGTCCGGTAGGTCTAGAGCTGAATGACGAGAAGGTCGTGCGGGTACTAATGGCGAAGGTTCAATGGGTCGAGTATCGCGTGCGAGCACTGTTGCCAATATTAATTCCTGTGCCTCTCCATGTGAGCATCTACGAGCGCACCTCTGCTGAGATCCCGCAGGATGTCCCGCGGTGTCTCCCTCTGTACTCTGCCGCTCCTCCTGCGTACATGGCCCGGAGTCCTCGCGGCATTTGCGCGTTCTCTCAAAGCTCGAATCGCATGCGGTGTTGTCGGTGCTGCTCGTCTGCTAGGAATAGGGCGAGTTGCCGGTCCACCGCGGGGTGTCCTTGCGGTTCCTGGTGTGCGCACATTCCGGCTACCTGGCGTCGTAGCCCCGGCACTGGCAGCACGGCGAAAAGGAGTTACTGGCTTGGTCGCAACGGTCGCAAGTCGTTGAAGCTGAAAGCAAGTTAGAAAAACATGGGCTAAATAGGAGTCATGATGCTTACATCGGCGTATAGCGTAGAAGGATTAGAGTCCATTCCTGCTGAATTGCGCGGGCTCATGCGCTGCTTCTTGCGCGCTGATTCGGACATGTTTGCTCATTCACGAAGACTTTGATCGCACGTTGTCTCGGAGCGGGTCAATGTTGACGTTCACGCGTCGCGTCATCTCCTCGCAGGGCTTAGCTCCACGAGATCTTATCGATAGCACGTCCCCCAAAACTTTTTGTTTCATCGGTTGATGCCGATATCCATCATTGCACACTCAAACAACTATTACAACATGTCAGACTCTGAAGCTGAAGGAGGCATCCCGCTGATAGAACCCGAGTTTGACACTTCAACGACTTCCAAAAAGCGCAAGAGAGATTCAGAGTCGGAGACGAGTCACGAGAGCAAAAAGGCCATCAAGAAAGCGAAGCGGAAAGAGAAGAAAAAGCAGAAATTGAAGGCTATCAATGAGGATGATCTGGATGAAGAGCTAGGAATTAACCATGCATTCGAGAGAATGGACAGTCAACTGTTGGCGGATTACATAAACTCGCGAACTAGGCTCTATGGAAAGGACCTCAGCAGTGTGGAGCTTGAGGACAAGTTCATTCCTAGTAAGAACTTCGAGTTTGCCCAACTATGTGTATGCTAATAGCATGTAGCTCGAACCATCAAGGACACCAGCAGCTGGGCCGAAACCCGGAAGCTGGACAACCTCGCCACCTTCCTCAAGAAGCAATGCAAGAAGCTGGGGCCGACACCTGACAAGCCGAAAGGAGCACCGCATACTCTCGTAGTGACAGCCTCCGGTATTCGAGCTGCTGATGTGTTCCGGTCGCTGAAAACTGGACTGCCAAAAGCAGGCGTGAAGAACCCGAATGTTGCCAAGTTATTCGCCAAGCATATGAAGGTTGCTGAGCAGGTCGAGCACCTCAAGAAGAACAAGTAGGCGTTCTTTTGTCTTCGTCGAACCTGATCGTTAATGAGGCATAGGATTGATTTCGGCGTCGGTACACCTGAGCGGTTGTCTGCGCTCCTCGATCAGAATGCTCTATCAACAGTCAATTTGAAGCGAGTAGTCATCGACGCATCATACATTGACCAGAAGAAGCGTGGCATTCTCGACATGAAGGAACTCCACGAGCCTCTCATCAAGCTCCTGCTACGGAAAGAATTTGTCGGTGACGATGATGACGGCAACGACCTGTTCCTGTTCTATTAGGTATTAAGCTTCGAAGAAAGTGGTTGCAGACAGTTGATGGATCAGGGTTCGAGTAGTACAATAATGATACCCACGTGCGTACCACCTTACCTGAATGGCCACCATTTCACCGTTCAAATCAGGCACGCATGAGGCTGACGATTCGGATTTCAAAATACCAGCTGATTGTCGCACCACGCTATCCATATAAGAATGTTTCCGAGCCCGGTTGTGTGGCATATTTCAGCCGCGCGTAGTCAGGAGTCAGGACCACGCCAAAATGACATCAATGCTGGTGTCGTTGAGACCACAGTTGGATCAATTGGTGACTCGTGAACTTAGCCCGTCCCCAAGATGGCCTGAGTTTTAAGTGTATCGTGTAATCACATGTCGGGGAACTTCGAATTGACCCTGAGGTTCGGGGCTGACGGATGGCGCTGTGGGTGTAAAGTAATTGTCCGTATTATGCGACGACAAGGTCGCGACAAACCCCCAGCGCGAGACGTGGTGCGATGGTTCATCGACTTCATTTGATAGTGCAGTGAAGTCGCGATACCTATGTGATTCAAGATGTGCTTCGTGTGGGGCTGCACATGAAGGCGGGGCGCATAGTCCCAGCCGACGAGTAAGAGGTGAATGCGAACGCGTTTTGTGCAGTCGCGTGGCAGGCGGAGCTCAGATTGGGTTGGGCGAGCATTCACGGCCAGCCTCGTTGATAGTCGCGCGGTGGGTGACGGCCTATCAGCAGTCGAAAGGACAAGGTGTCGTGCAGAGTAGGTGGTAGGTAGTGGCTCCGTGAGACGGGCGGTGAGTACATTCAACTTCACCAGTCCCGTGTGTCGCAGAAGGGTTTCGGAGGGCGCAGCAGCTCACACGGCTGCCTTTCAGCCATTCTGCCATTCTGCCAAATCCATCACCACCCTCTTCTCCTGGACTTTACCTCGACACGCAATTACCTGGCCGCCCATCTCGCCGAGCTTCCAGAAGACCCCTCTTGCGCTTGAGTCGTCGTTCGCCGCCTAGCACAGTTTATCCCCGCCCGGTGGTCCTTGCTGCAGCATCTTCCAAGCTTCTTCGGTCTCCCGCCTCACCTCACCTCAAGGCCAAGCAATAAACCGCCCCTTCCCTCTGCATACGCTGCCAGCGCCCTTACAAGCTTCTGCGAACCCACTGTGTGCGTCTCCCGCCTGCGTCACTTCATTCCACGCGCCAACGTACTGATAACTACGTCAGAGGCCTTGCCAGACCCAGCGAGCCTCTTTTCGCTCGCCAACGCCGCGTTTGCCTTCGTACACAGGTATCGCTACCGCTACCGCTACCACTGCCGACCATCACGAAAGCTTGCATCCGGCTTCTGCACAATGGCTGCACCCACAACTCAATCCCTAAAGGTGCGCCCTCGGCATCGCGAACCTCTGCTTTGGGTCCAATAGCTAATCGAGGCGCAGTGTGTCGTGACGGGCGACGGAGCTGTTGGCAAAGTGAATAGCCTCTATTGCTGCCGCGGTATTCTTAGCTAACGGAACAGACATGTCTCCTCATCTCATACACAACCAACGCTTTCCCTGGCGAGTACATCCCCACAGTGTAAGTCGGACCGCGAAACTCTGCAGCATGATCTAACAACTGGCAGCTTTGACAACTACTCCGCAAATGTGATGGTTGATGGCAAGCCCATCAGCCTCGGGCTTTGGGATACGGCAGGACAGGAGGATTACGATCGCCTGCGACCCCTCTCATACCCTCAGACTGACGTGTTCCTGATTTGCTTTTCCATTGTTAGCCCGCCCTCGTTTGACAATGTCAAGGCAAAGGTTCGTTGTCTCCGTATTCTAACCAACCATTCGTCACTGACACAAGACAGTGGTACCCCGAGATCGACCATCACGCGCCGAATGTCCCCATCATTCTTGTTGGCACAAAGCTCGATCTGAGGGACGATGAAGCAACCAAGGAAAGCCTGCGACAGAAGAAAATGGCACCGATACAGTACGAGCAGGCCGTCATGGTGGCCAAGGAGATTAGGGCACAGAAATACTTAGAGTGCTCCGCGCTCACCCAGAGAAACTTGAAGAGCGTGTTCGACGAGGCGATCCGGTAGGCTCTTGTCAATCCCCAAGAGCTTCAAGGCGTGACTAACAAATCCATAGTGCGGTGCTCAGCCCTCGTCCTGCGGGACCGACTAAGAAGCCGAAGAAAAACTGTGTCGTTTTGTGAGAAGCTTACGACAAGGTGGACGGATACGTGGGGATGGTAGTTGGAGCGCATGTGGGATACGGGCGTTGAATACCAGCAAACAAATTCATGAGTGACGAATCCATCCGAAACTCGGCACACCGGGCCCTGACTCGGCGTGAACTTCATCTCGTGGTCACTGCAAGACTGCTCTCCGACCCCGCGCAAGAAGCACATACGTAACGGGCCAACGGAGTCTCTATGGCTTTCAATCTGGCTTATTTCATGGGAGGCATTGGGTCTACAAAGACATGTGCACCTTGTGTAGATACGGAGCATTTGGGTCTTGCTTCCTTTGATAGGGAAAGAATTTGGAGGATTTTGACTCTCTATTCCCAATAGATTTTGGCATTTCTAGTTAACATTGCATTCTTTTCTGATACGAGGTCTCTTCTCTTACCACTGATACCACTGTGCACATTAAACCCTGGTGGTGCGATGGTCGCTGTTGCACACTTGACGTCGTAACATCAATTCGGCGCGGCCCTCGGCAGTTGTCGCTGCGAATCCACCCTTGTCCCCTGCCGCAACTCACTGGAGCTTCACGGCCAACCCCACGACGTCAGCCTGTCCACAACCTCAACCTCGAAAATGTTCCACGAAGGCAATCTACAGAGTGGAATCTCCCTTGCGATCCAAGAGCAGAAGCTTGTAGGCATTCTCGTTCGAGGTATGTGGCTACAGCATAGCTTCCGACCCCAGCTTACCTGGTTCAGATAACGGAGCAGAGAGCGCAACGTGGGAGAACGACTGGCTGAAGAGTGGCTGGGTATATACCAATTATCAAGCAGCGTATGAATCGCGCTAATCTGGACAGGTATCGAATCTGCTTGACAAAGCTGCTGTTCTTTTGCGCCTCGAAGCCGACTCAACAGAGGCTGGTTACCTCTCTGCCTTCTGCACCATTGAGAGCTCACCTACCTTTGTCGTAATCCAGTACGGATACCCGAGACATGATTGTGAAAAGCTTTCTCTAATGATCCATAGTAACGGTCAACTCAAGGAGCAGCTCTCGAGCGGTGTCACTCAAGATGAATTCATAAACCGTGTTCGCAAAGTCCTGGGCGCAACCCCCATACCAAGCACCGGTTCAGCGAGCGCGCCTCCCCGTCAGACCTCCTCACCAACCCCTGCACAAGCTTCTACACCTGCTGCGCCTGTGCCAGAACCGATCGCTCCAGCGGTGGCACCTTCTCCAGCACCGACTCCTCCACCACCTACAGCAAAAGACAAGGGCAAGCAAAAGGCTACCGCGCCGGATTCTAAACCGCCTACATCCACAACAAAAGTTCAGCAGGCGGCGCGTGATGCGTTACGGAAGAAGCAGCAGGAAGAGAAGGACGAGCTGGCACGGATAAAAGCAAGGATTGAGCAGGACAAGGCGGAACGTAGAGCACAAGCAGAGGCTCGGAAAGCAGAGAGGGAACGGGAAAATCAAGCTTTGGAGAAGACGTCGGAGCCATCACAATTCACGGTAACGAGCACGAGAGGATCGCAGGCGAATGAGGTACATCTGAATGTTCGACTGTTCGATGGCGGCACAGTGCGCAAGACGTTCCTACGGACAGCAAAGCTTGAAAACGATGTACGGCCATGGGTTGATCAAGAAGCTGCTGCGAGGGCGGAGAATCCGAACGACAAGCAACCGCCATATTACTTCAAGCAGATCCTCGCGCCTTTACCTAGCAAGGAACTGTCGGCAGGCGAAGAAGCAGAGACGCTCGGCGACATCGATCTGGCCCCTTCAGCAACCCTCGTGCTAGTACCGGTCAAAGGATACACTGAGGCTTATGCTGGCGGACCGACTGGCATAGTCTATGGCGCAGCAGGCAATGTCATGAGTCTCGTTGGCGGCGCATTCAATGTCGCTGGGTCTGTACTAGGATACGTCGGTAATACAGTCTCCTCCGTGTTGGGAGGTGGTGCGTCATCGGTTACTCAGCCAGATGCTCAAAGCCAGTCCTCAGGCGGACGATCACTCGGGGAGTCGCAACAGCAAGGACAGACAAGTAGTGCCGCGAACAACATCCGGGTACGGACGCTGGCGGATCAGCAGTCGAGGGATCAGAACAATCAAAACTTCTACAATGGAAACCAGGTATGTGACATGCAGCTGATTGTAGGGCTACGTGTTAGAGGACCGGCTGCGCATTCAGGGGTCTGTCAGACTAAAAGCGTTCTCAAACTTTTGCTCCGGCTGTAGAGTGTGCGTGACTGACTTGTCCAGTTGAACTTCGAACCAAGGGACGAGGACACGAATAGATGAGCACAATGAGTGAACGAAAGGGTCTGCTCGGACGAGGTTATGCATTGGAGTTATGGGGAGGGTGTACGATGGGTACTCATACCCCCGTTTTCATGTATCTGCAAATGAGCTTAGATCAGTGCAGCATCATCAACTGGTGAGGTGAGCACGAATCTGAAACAATTTCGAAAGAGAACTGTCACTCAATGGAGTGGTTATATAATGTGAAGCATGTCAAATATGTACACGACAGTATAGTTTCACTAATTAAGGTTATTGATCTTCCCCTTGGCAATTTCATGATCCATCACATTCTAGACGGCTTCCGGTATCTTGGACGTATCCGATCTCTTTGACACCAAGGGCTAAAGGGGCAGCATTGACCACGACGTTTATCAGCATCGCACGAGACGAGGACGGTGTACCAAGACGCGAATGGTGTGCCTGTGAAGGGAGCGGAAGGGCGAGTTGTGTTTTGGGTGCAGGGTGCCTTCAAAGTTCCGTTGATTCCCGGCAGGGATCTCGGGGTTAGGCGGTGATTCCGAATCGCCGCTCGCAGCGTGTCGGCCAGTGAATAATGCTTGCGCGGGCCATAAGAGCAACGGCAGAGAGAAGTAGGAGCGACAAGTGTAATAATCATGTCGCATTGCAGATGAGAGCCCTTGGTGTCACTTAATCGATGCACGGACCGTGGGCACTTAGCATGCGTCTAACACCTCTCCCCGCCCCCACTCCACCTTCCCCAGCTTCTTCGACCAGAGCCCACCACAATTCCTGAACGATCAGTACATGTTTTGGTACTATGTACTTCCGCTAGGTGTGAAACGAGTGCTAATACCTTTTTAGAAACAGCACATCGACCTTAGCCCGGCCTCATGCGTGGTACCGACCCTCCTACGCAGGCGAACGGGACCTCTCAAAACACGGATCGACAACCGCCTCTTCCTGAAGTGAAGTCTGCACGAGAGCTGGATTCCCTCGTCGAAGTCTTTACCATAGAGGACGATGGTTCACACAAATTCTCACGCACTACGTTTGCCATCAAGAACCTTGACGACTACGTCTGGTACGGTGAGGCTCCCATCAGAAAGATGGCCCTGAGCTCGAAGGACATTATGGAAAGTCTGAAGTTTGTTCCTGACGCAAATCTGTACCCCACACCTTCAACCACTATTACCGTCATATCGATGCCAGTGGATGTGGATGGCGGCGTCTTCATCAAGGGTCCTAAGATTGGCAGCTACGACCTATTCGAGGGCACAAACTTCTTACCCAACCTGCTCCTACAGGAAGCTGAGATAATGGAGCTCCTTCGACAAAATCCACATCCCAACATTATTCGATATCATGGTAGTATCATTAAAAGGGGCCGAATTGTGGGCCTTGTTCTAGATCAACACCCTCGCACGCTTCGAAACCGAGTAAAACACGGATCGGAATATTTCAACGCAAAGCACTGCTTAGATGGCATTAAGTTAGGAGTAAGCCATCTCCATACACTAGGCCTGGCACACAACGATCTTACTCCTGATAATATCATGGTCCGCGAAGATGATACACCTGTTATCATTGATTTCGGCTCTTGTCAACCTTTCGGAGACAACCTTATCACAGCAGGTACGCCAGGGTGGTTTGACGAAGACTTTACGACATCGGCACGCCAACACGATGAGATCGCATTTGGGAAACTAGAAGCTTGGCTGGAAGAAAGATTGAGCTGATTGGCATAATATTCAACGTTCGACTAAGTACATCATGAAGGTTGCCAGAACTCCCCCAGGCCCATATCGCGCGTCGGCAGCTAAGATGATCTGGTTGTAGGTGGCTGATATTGTCGCGATTGGGGACATTGTGGGCTTTGACAGTCGACGAATCTAACTTCCGTCCGTGTTGTTCGTCGGTTTTGTGCGTCGAGTGTAACGACTTGCGTAGTGATCATGCCGCACCTATGCTAAGCTTAGATACAAGCGACAGCTTTTGTATTCTTCAGCCTACATATTCCTGTGGTGAAGAACGTTATAGCAATAGCAGTCCTTAAAATTGGAGGTATTCTTGTGCGATGCGTGGACGGGAAGGTGAATGGAAAGCCGACGTCTGCAGCGGGGGTTTGGCTAAGTAGAAGAGTGGCTGTCCATGGCATAGCCTGCAACCACGCCCCTTTTAAGAAAGAGGGGTTTCATCGGACAGAACCAGTGAAGGGCCGATTAAGAGCATGCATATACATAACCGCTCTGCTACTAGTGGCTGCACAGCCCTTCCATGGCTTATAAGTAAGTAATGCGGTGGCCGCTCGTCACTGTGCAGACCTCGTGCTCGCAGTCGCTGTAGAAGACAGCCCACTTGAGAGTAGCTGGTGCATGCTCCAGCTTGCTCCAATCATATTCCACCTCCTGCCCATTATGTTTTACGATTAGTTGGCCACAGGCGTGGGAACACGGCATGCAGACGACTAGGGAGCCGAAGTGGCTTACGCCGCTGGGCGTGTTGATGTGGGACCCTGGTAGATCTATGGAGACGATTTATTAGCACTGGATAGCTAGACATTCCCTATCTGGGTGCGGATACTCTAATAAAGACTTATGTTGAGGCTGTTCAGCTCCGCTACAACCCTGCCGCTCCCTACGCCCATGTGCCAACCCATAGTGCCGACCCGCAAAAAAGGGAAATCGTGAAATGCCACAAAGAAGACAAGAGCAAAGCCAGGTATCAACCCCCAAGATACTCTTCTCACATTGAACGAGACCAAAATAAATCTAAATCCAAACCCAATCCTATTTATTGCTTACCTTGATACGTCTATCAGCTTGCGCTTGATCTTTCCCGGCGGCACCGTATCCCCATTCGCGCCCCCCCCCCTACACTGCTTGAAGGCGTCATAGGCATTTCCAATCGCAACTCTGATCTAGACACTGTCGTCGAACTCTGGGACTTTGTCCTTTTTTACCTTCTTCTCCGGGCGGTTTGGTCACAACGCAGGAAGGGCTTCCTTGATCGATCTCCGTATGGATCCGCGTTTCTAAGCTGTCTCACGAACGGCAATCTAATTTTAAAAAACAAATAATACAAATATAGCTATTATATACATCTAACTAGCCAAAGCGCGATAGTAGATACTACGACCCAGCCAGGACTCCAACGCTTGATGAGTCCACCAGTGCTCCAACGGCTCTTCCCTTCCAGCTTTCGAATGCTTTATCTCACTTACCTTCTTACCCCAGAACTCATTCAGGAGGCCGACATCGGTATACGGATCCTGGGCGAGAAACCTCATCCACCGCCTAATGACCTGAATAGCAACATCCTCGGACACGTTAAACCACTCCTTGTGAACAACCTCGCATCTACTGAGCCCATTGGCGCTTTCCCCACAATTCATGGGTCTCCGGAAGTTGTGCAGCTCTGCATGGCATACTCTTTCGATCCGACGTAGATACTCCATTGGCATGGCGTCTCCGAAATCTCCACCGCAGTTCACCAAGTCTTCGAATCCACATTGAGCTTTCAGGCTTTTGATGCGCTTGTTGATATCGCGAGAAATGCCGATTTTGACCCACTGCTCGCCTCGGTCTTTTGCGGACGGGAAAGCCTCGAAGAAACGGGGCGCTTTCAATACGTATATGTAGCCTTTATTTCCCTCATCAATCGGCTGACGGAGGATTCCACGGATGTTGTTCACGATAGTCGAGGACGGCTCTATGTCGTATTCTCTCTGCTCCTTTTGGGGGGTCCTTCGCGGTGGCGTTGCTTTCGGGGAAGGACTGGCGTAGTTCGGCTTCAATACTGTGGGCTGTACTAGACGCGATGGAGTCGCCATAGGTGGCTCCTGCTCAGGAGAGGAACCTGGACTGATAGTGTCGGGTTCAATGGGAGGTTGAGGGAACTGGTGAGGATCTCGTAGGAGTGGTTTAGTGTCTAAATCCGTTAGTCATTCCCCAGGTCTATCCAGTGAAAATATACTTTGGAATCCTACCTGATGGCGTGCGTCGTGGTGCAAAAAGTGATCCACTTTGAGGCGTCTTCGAAGGTGTCGATTGCGGTGATGGAATCCGTAGAGTCTCCCGGGATCCAGGTATCTCGCCTGTCTGATTTGTGGGTGGAAGCTTGTTGACCTTTGTACTGAAAAGGGAGTTCCCAGCCTCACCGCCGCTACCGAAAATGCCGCTACTGAGGGGCTGTCCAGACGTGAGCACTGACGGTGAGGGCCCAAACAGGCCCTGTTCTTTTTCCGAAGGTCGATCTTCCGTTTTGACGCCTCGGATTTTATTCCGAATAGGTACGCTGCCAAAAGTGTTGACTTCAATCTCATCGTACTTCGGTCGGGTAGGGGGAGAACTTCGCGACGCAAAGCAAGCTTCAAAAGCTTCCAGGTCGCGTTCCAGATGGGCGTGGGGCAGAGTCTGTGGGCTTGGAAGTTCCCTGTTGTTCGGATTACTGGGCGGCTTTGAGGGTGTTGCTGTACTCCCAATAGTCGTGCCATGGTTCTCCCAGGTGCCCACGCTTGTTGGTGGGAAATAGCGAGCCGTGTCTCCTTTAAATATATTTGCGAGTGTCATTGGTTCTGCGAGTGTCGTTGGTGTTCCCGCCCCGAATATGGATACCTCGGAGCCTGGCGCGTTTTCAACTTTGTTGCCCATGATATTCACTCTCTCTGAGGAACATGGCGGGGTAGTCTTCGTCATAACAACCTCGTTATCACCATCATCTGTCTCCCATTCCGATGAATGGGTCTCAGAACGGGAGGGCGACGTGGCGGTGCGATGCAAAGCGTCAAATGTGTCTGCATCGGAGGCTTGAAAGAGCTCGCTGTCATCTTCTGGAGGCTGCAGTGGTTCTTCATGAGAAATTCCAAGACGCTATATGCAATTTTGATCAGCTCATCAAGTCCCTCAGAGTCTTTATGAATGAAGGTAAAATTAAAGAGAAACTTACTTCAACAATGACAGTAAATACGCTGTGCTGCCGTGGGCGGCAAAGAACGAGCTGGGAATCATTGGGGCTTCCCTCCCGGAAGGATGGCTGCGAAGTAGCATCCTTGCCTTCTTCCACCAACCTGTTCAATTCCTCTTCAACTTCTTCCGGCGTTACCCCTGTCTCTTCATAATAGTATTCCCAGACATCCCGAAGCCCCTCTTCGATCGCTACTCGAAAGCAATCCCGAGTCTTCACATCCGAATCCCTCCACATTTTCTTGAAAAAGCCGATGTACTTCTTGAACCTCTCCGATGTGTCATGATAGCCACAGAACTTAGACCTGATGATGGAGACAAATCCTTCCTCGGATACCATTTTCTGCCCCAGAGCATCCCATGTTTTCGTCATCATGCCCGTCCTTTCCAGTATAAAGTGTTCCGCTGACACATGGCAGCGGAGGAAGCGAGGGTTGCGATTCTTGTGAAGGCATCGAAATCGAACGCCCAATCTTTTGTCCGAGGATTGCAATTCTTTCGTTATGGCCTCCAAACTGGGTACGTGCTCGAACATTTGTGCGCTAGGACTGTCCATGATGATCGATATGTGAATAGCAAATGAACGTCTAGGAGAAACAGAAAATAGAATGAGGTAATTGAGAACCGAGTGTGGTGGAAAGAGTAGTCAATGTAACCAGACAGTCTCAGAGTTGAAGGCCCAAGGAAGATTATATTGTAGTCCCAGTTGTATCGAAAATCAGGAGGCGGGGACTGGTGATCCATGCCGGCTTCGTGGTTGAAAAAGGAAGGCAAACATGTCCGACGCAGACCCTAATGCATGGTAGACAAAACGAGCATGTAATTAGCAATGGTAAGGTTTACAATCCCTGCAACCTGTATCAGCTTCCAGGGTTGCGTTCTGCTTTAATGAATACGAAGGCGCCAATGTGGCACAGCGCAGTAACTCAGTTAGCGAACCAGGCCTCAAGATATTTTGGGGTCCAAGAATGATAACGCTCGGGGGAACGTAAGGTCTGCTTGTAACGGTATCTGTGCTGTTTTAACCTGGTCGTTTGGAATGAGCAGGCATCGAACGAATGAGAGACATACCTTATGACCATGGGCTCTTTGAACCTAAAAAAGACGAAGAGTATGCAGGCCAGACACGGTGGGGCTATGTAGCGAACCTTTTACTTTTGTGGGATGGTGTGCAGCGGGATGCGGTGCTTCTTACGGGCCTTCTAGCGGGCAGAAAGGGGTGAATCTCAAGTAATAACAAAAGTAATAATGAAGGACCTGGAGATGTGAAGCCTTGTAACTGTAATCCCAATTGGCTTAAAATATCTTTAAGTTTCGGCGTCTTTTCAGATATTCTTCTGCATTGAAGAAATGATAGTAGGTTTCAGCTCACTTAAGCTTACCATAACCCTATATTGCTGAATCGCCGCCTTCGATGACAGAGCACCAAGCTTGCTTGCCTGAAGCAAGGAAACAGCCACACACGGAATGGTCATGGAAGGCTCCACATTCTTGCGTCGGGCTGATCTACAAGCATCTTTTGTTCGGCATGCTTTCTATTACTTGGTAGCTCTTAAGAAGCTACTCTCTGCCTGTTCATATGCTCGAGATGCGTGGGGTCGCGGTTTGGGTACGCAAGCGAGTAGGAATGGTGCATGTAGTTAACGATAAGGGCGCCGTTGCGGGCGGCTTGGAGGGAAGCGTGAACCTGATTTGGCAGCCTTCCACTGAGTGGCGAGGAAGGCGAAGTGAGTGTCGGCGTTGTGGACAACATTGTGCCTGTGGCTAGAGTTAGCTGAGGAAACGGTGATGGGAAGGGAGGGTGATGTACTAGTCAGCCATGCCATCCTCCCCTTCGCGGGTGAACGGCATAGCAAATGCGGGTGTGTGTCGTCGCCTCTGCGCCCGTGATATATCCGATGCAACTATCTGGCTATGGTCGCGCGAGCGAGCCCCACAGCTCCGGGACGGTTACACGTGGCGGCTTAGGAAGATAGTGGAAAAGGATGTGCTCCTCCATCATCTTCCGCGCTGTGATTTCATTTTCCACTGAGGCTGGAAAAACAGTTCTTCGGCGTAGATCACTGCTACTTTGGGCAATGTCTGATGTTGGGCTGGCGCATTCTTTGTGACGTGTGAGTGGTTGGACTACCCCGCATTCTTTCTGGCTCTGATATCCTCTCCTCTCACCTTTGCAACATCAACCTCAACCCAAGTTAAATTTGCACTTAAGCCAGGTGGCTGGATATTTATCGGTTATCCTCTTTTAAACACACGGTCACATTTTGCTGTACGTACCTAGCCCGCAACCATGCGATCCAACTCCTTATCGAATGCGTCATCACGTGATGATTCGGAGCAGGCTGCTAAGCGGTATAGGACAGGTCCAGCTAAATCCAGCTCGCAAAATTTTCGATCTTCTGATCTTTACGTGAATATCACAAACGAATCTTTCCAACGCGAGCTATCAACTCCGCGTAAGCGACTCCACAACATAATGGAACGCGACCGAGTTGAATCTCCCCCGGAGGTTGACGAACTACCAAAGCGAATTGTTCTTCGCTTCCATGTCAAACACGAGCTTGAGGAAGCAGCTATCAATGAAAGGTTTTTCAAATTATACGCCCCTGAAATTGTTGACGATTACTACTCCCATTTGATGGCCCCCAACGAATCCTGCATGACGCATATCGTCCTCGACCTTGGCTGTAAAACGAACCCAGTCGTTGACATCCGTGCGATAGCATACGAAGTTTACAAGGTTAAAAGGAAAGACGAGTTGTATGCAGTCCCATCTCTTGCAGAAGTATTAACTAAGAAAATAATTAGTGACTTCGAAAAGCTTAATAGCGCTGCGTGCAAGCTTGCTCGCTCGCGCTGTAAGACGCTTAATTGGGGCACTGACCGACGTTACCCTGAGGAATTGGAGGGCGATCGTCCTGCACAAGTCGGGCATTTTCCGTCTAGATCGGTATCTTGAACATCAAGGGACAACGGCAAGTCCCTTCGGTTTCCGCTTGGGGGTGTACAGGGCTCTTGGTTCGGGCGGCCTCGTGCCGCTTGGCATCGGAGATAGGCACCCCTTATGTTGTGGGGAGGATTGAAGCGACAGTCGCGATATGTCTTAGCCTCGATAGCACACATTTGGGAATATACAGGGGGGATCATGAACGGGCGATTCCGTCGGTTCAACCGAGCGCCACCGAATGCTCACGCTATACCATTTTCTATATAGATTACATACAAAATTACATTCTATTACTACTTTGTATGCCCACCCCCAGCCTGAATTACTGCCCAGCACCGATCCCTCATCTCTCTAATATACTTTGTGTACTCATTCACCTCAATTTTCTCCCACTCCTCCATCACGTACTGCCTTAGTTCCTGCTCAGAATAAGGGAATCGCTTTGACACTTGATATTTAAGTAGTCTCCATACGTTTTTAATAGGGTTTAGATCTGGTGAGTTCGACGGCCAGCCCTCAGCCTTCCTAATACCTAGGGCTCGATAGGCTGAGGTAGTAGCCTTAGAGCCGTGAATAGGGCAGTTATCCTCCATATAGATTAGCTGCCTGCCCTGCTGCTCCTCATATCTCTGGATAGCCTGAACGTAGGGTAGAATTTGACGTATATATACGTCAGAATTAATCGTTCCTCTCTCTAAGAGCCACTCCTTTTCAAACCAGATAAGAGGACCTTTCAAGGATCGAGATATTATCCCCTATACGTGGCCAGCTGAGTAGTCTTTGAACCTAGGGATACAGCAGCTTAGTAGGTATTTCTCCTCCACCTTCCTAGTCACCCAAACCTCTCCGTGGCTAACAGTGACATCTCATCCCCCTAAGCTACTGTATCCCACTGCTGCTCAGTCCAATCAAGGTGCTCCCAAGCCCACTTTAAGCGGCCTTCCATGTGGTCTGGCGTAAGAAAGGGCTTCTCTGTAGCCTTACGGCGGTGATATAGCTCCTTCTCAAAGGCCTTAACCAGCGTACGCCGACAGGCCTCAATCCCTAGCTCTTAAGCAATCTCTTCGCGAGTTTTCCGCCTCTGCTCAGCGTTCTCAGTAGCATGGCGAACAAGGAGGATTTGAAGAGGTGTAGATATCTTTGGAGGCCTTCCTTAAGGCTTTGACGGCGTTTAGGGTGTATTTAGGCAGCGTGAGATAGTAGGCTAAGGAATCCCAAGCTTTTGTGCAATTTCCTTGTGTTGATATCCAGCATCTCTAAGGGTCCATATCTGAACGCGTTCTCGATACGTGAGGCGGCGATTTAGTGTTTTGGGCATTGTAGAGGCGTTGTGGAGGCGTTGTGGAGGAATAGGAGTAGAATTTGATACCTCTAGTTACTAGCAAAACGCTTATAAAACAAGGTACTCGATTCTCGTAGCTTCCATGCACGGGCCTCACCCCACCGAACAGCGGAATCGCCCGTTCATGATCCCTCCTTGTACGTGGGTAGCAAACAGAATGTTATGGCAGAGCAACAGTAACGTTAAATATGCTTATCACCAGACCCCGCTTTTTCTCGGCTACCCCGCAAATGGGGCTGTAGCGACCCTTTTACTTTTTGTGGGATAGTGTGCAGCGGGCGGTGCTTCTTACGGGCCTTCTAGTGGGCAGACAGGGGTGAATCTCAAGTAATAACAAAAGTAATAATGAAGGACCTGGAGATGTGAAGCCTTGTAACTGTGATCCCAATTAGCTTAAAATATCTTCAAGTTTCGAAAAATCGGCGTCTTTTCAGCTAGCTTGGGATTAATATCCCTTTCGTCGTTTCAAACGACACATGAGCGGATATAACAGTGGTAAGCAGTTGGGCCCCGAGCAGCCGGTCTTGGCCATTGTTTATCTGCTTCAAGGCGGGGAAGTTTGCTTGTGTTTTGGATCAGCAACAGTACACGCCGCAGGCCCTTGCGAACCGGGAAAGGGGTAACATTGTTGTAGGCCAACGGTGGCTTCTGGAGAAATTATTTTCTTCAAACAGCCTGGGAGCAATCTTGCGAGCAGCCCGCCTTATCAAGGTGTCCATCGAATGGCGAAGTCCATATTTGACTGCAATCCGAAAATCGCGGAGCTGAGAAACAGCACAGCAAACTCTGCTTACACATCTTGTAATAGACTTGAAGTAGGAACGATCAGAAACAATAGCTCTTGAAAGGGCCTATCACATGGACCTAGCTGATTGGTACTGGTTAGAATGGCCTCGATGTATTTGCCAGGAAGCCATACCAAGCGAATAATGTGTGCAGCAATATGATGCACCTCCAGGAGAAATAGTGCATACATGTGTGTGAGCCTGCGTGTAACGCGGTGATGGTGGGCTTTAGGTTGATATTTAATGGATGAACTGAAGAGTACATGTCGGCACACATCCATCTTTCTCGAAAAGAAGCTAATTTCCACAGAGCAATAGATTGTTTAATACTGGAAAGGCGAGCAATTGAGAAAGCCATGATGGAAAAAATCGATGCCGCTCTCTCCATCAGTTTGACTCCATATCACATGTCGGTGCATGCGCAGTTGATGCTCACACTCTCCTCAGCACTCTCACCCAAACTTAAGTCCTCCCACTTCTAACATAATAATTCTCATTGGAGTCTCTTTGGAAAGAAACATCAATTCGCGCCCATGACAGCAGGTCCATTCGCGAGATGTTGGTTATCTGTCGCTGATCCGCCATTCAGATATCGTGTGTTACTGTTTCCAGACAATCAGTTCGTCACCAATTCGACAGTACCCACATCCCGACCACGTTTTCCCACAAGCACAGTCCACACTCATAATCAAGCACATGAAAGCAATATGTCCAGTCTTATCGCTGAATTCTCTCTCCGTGCGGGGTATATTCCATTCCTGTTCTCATTTTCCCTTTCTTCGAGGTTCGGCGACACCTTCGTCTTCCACTCGGGTGTGCGATGCCGTCGTCGCTGTAAAGACAAGGCAACTGTCTCGCATCTGCGGCTAGTCATTCTCTTTGAGGCCTGTCTCCCTTCATTCTTTTGCGTCCTTTCCCTCCGCTCAGAAGATGCCTAGTCACCTCATCAAAGATGGCCAGACAAGGCTGCACGCCTCGCAGGTTATGAGCTCACACAAGGACTCAACGTTGACGTCCTCACCGCTCAACAATGAGAAGAAGGGAATCTCTTCTAATCCTAAGCCTCAGGGAGTACCGAGCAGTAACACATCGGTATGGCCACTATACCACGCATAGATAACAGATGATCTGACGCACAGCTGTACAGGTTGCTCCCCCGAAGCCATTGCGAAAAAGCAGCTCCAGATACCGCAGAAAGATCGTGGAGAAAAACCCACCCAATGGTAATCACAAAGCTCAAGGCACCTTCGACAAAAAGCGAGTCATCATCGCCCAGTACCCGCCCGCCCCGGCTCTTAAACCCCCCTCTCCACCCCCGGTCAAAAAAGCTGGCTTCAACATTGGCAACCCCTCCCCCATCACAACACCTAGGTCATCTCCACCCCCAAGGAATGCTCCCCCACAACCCGCCGTCATCAGACGTCCAATTCCCGCCCACACCCCGCCCGTCTTCAGCGTGACATCCGTGTTCCCCAACTCGCAAATCAACGAGCATTTCCGGTCCCAGGGAGGGTAAGCAAGGAAGCCCACCTCTCTCATATATACAGACAACTGCTGATCTCAAATCCTCTCTTGCCAGCTTTCACATCCTCTCCAACATCCCCGAGGACATCGAACCCTCCCCCACCACCACTCCCCCACGATCCCGCCCAAAGAGTTCCGACACGAGAGATACTGCGTGCTTCTCCACCCGCGAGACCAAAGACCGGCCGTTGGCATCATCGGGCCATGCATCGACCTCCTCATCCTCGTTGGCCAAGGCCACCGTTCCTGCCGGCGATGTCAACGTCGATGCCTATGTAGATGCTCGTGAACAGATCGATATTGGCGTTGGTAGGCCCGTGACAGTGAAAAAGGTCATCCCGCAACAGAAAGGTGGTCGACAAGATCAACAGCAACAGCGACAGCATCAACAAGGTAAGAAACAGAACATATGGAACCACCTCTTAACCGCACGACCAACACCACCCCCTCGAGCCCACATCCCCCGGACTCCCCAGGGAAAACAGAAGCAGCAGGAAGAGCCCGCCCACCCCATCCCAATCTGCAACCGCACAACCACAACGCGCCTAACGTCCCCGGAAAACGACCCCTTCGTCACAAAGAACTCCTACGCGAGTTCGGATTCCACGCCCAATAACAACAACAATGGCAATGACAATAACAACGAAAACGAAAACGAAAACGACAAAGACAAAGGCGAAAACAAGAACACGAGCCCCAAACCCGAACTCAGCCTCACCATCCCCCCCTCCAAAGCCCTCTCCCCAATCCACCGCGCCAACAGACTCGCTCCCAATACAGCAAACAGATGCGTCAAAATGGAGACCATCATCTCCTCCGTCACGGGCGAGAAGAAGCTGTATGCAGCGGTGCGGCAGCGCGGCGGGTCGTGGACGAGTTGGACGAAGGATGAGAGTGGGAGGTGGGTCGAGTGTACTCCGCCCCGGGGACGCTTCTGGTGGCGCAAAATGAAGGGGTGGTTGAGGAGGGCTGTGTCTTGTGGTATGTTTTGTTGAAGTTTTCATTTCTTTTTTTCTCCCCCCCATTTTACCCTTGCACTTGGATCATATTGGAACTTGGGGGAATGAGGAAGGGAATCATGGCTTACTTTTGTGACAGGTGCGCCGCAGAAATTGATTTACGTGGTGTAGATGGACCGAAGATGCTGTAGGGTTGGGAATCTTGCAGTGCGTTGCTGATATACGGTGTATTAACGTCGCTTTGGTTGACGGATTCTTTGGATTTTGTTTCTTCACCTCTTGCGTGGTATATTTTCTAACAAGACTCTTTCACAATTTGCTACTTATTTCCTACATATCTGTCAGGTTAGATGTTTTAGTCAGTGTTCGACAATCAAATAAATTGGAACGCGTGTTGTTCGGCATTGGATAACAAGATGCGCTGGGCTGTTTTTTCTAGGCAACACTCTCTTCTCTATAGGCTGTAAGCAAATGCAAAAACTTCCTCATACAAAACCTCCCAAAAAATGAAGTGGTGATTCAAATGTTATTGTCGATACTATACATT
Organism: Byssothecium circinans; assembly: GCA_010015675.1. Lineage (NCBI taxonomy): Eukaryota > Fungi > Ascomycota > Dothideomycetes > Pleosporales > Massarinaceae > Byssothecium > Byssothecium circinans. The sequence continues at coordinate 240,661 of ML976986.1, forward strand.
CCACACCCTAACCTCCAAAGTTTGCTGCCCATGCAGGACAGATGCAAATGCAAATGCGGTATTTCCACTTCGCCTCCTCCCCTCTTCAGCACTTCCTCCGAGATCCATCTCCCTCCTGCCCTACCACTCCTCTAGTACTGAGAAGCAGCTTGCTGACAAGCCTTCAACTGGTCCAAATACCATCCACAGATCGTCAAGCTACCCTGGTTCTCATCCATGCACTTGCGGAAGTTGTTGACATCTGTCGCGCAGGCGCCGCTCTGCTGGGCCGAGTTGACTTGCTGGTGTTGCTGCGAGAAGTCGGTGTTCTGGGGGGCCTGCTCGGCGGGAGCAGAAGAGCCGCCGCCGAAGAAACCGCCGATTGCGTGGCCGATGGAGGATCCTACTGCGACACCGCTGTGATATTGTTAGCATATGTCCTAATTCATGTTTCGCGATGGTTGGGGGTATGAAAAGGACAGGTATAGCTCTTCAAGCTTTCCCATCCTTCCAGTCGCTTGCAAACTACGGAGGGAGACCTACGCAGCAGTACTAGCCATCTGTCCGAATAGCCCTGGCCCCTGGCTTTGCTGAGGCGCCGCTTGTGGAGGAGCCTGTTGAGGTGGTGCAGCAGCAGTCGAAGAGTGGCGCTGGGGAGCGGGTGCCGGAGGAGCAGCGGGTCTTGCGGGCGCGGCCGTAGGACGGCGAGGGGGCGCTCCACCACGTTGACGAGGCATTTTTGATGATCTGAAAGGGTTGGTAGAATGGAGAGCGAGTGGATTGACGTGGTTGGGGTGATGTGAGAGGTTGTTGTGACGGTGATGGTAGAGGCAAAAGTTAGGAAGGAGTTGGAGCTTCGAGAAGAATCGGCGCTCGGTCGGAGATAATTAGCCGACCGAGCTGCCAGGGTGCGCAATCTCTTTGAAAGTTTGAGGCTATGGATACAACTGGATTATCTAGTGTTTGTCAATGTTATAAGTTCGGGAGGGCAGAGATACTTCTGGAGATTCAATTGTTGAGGAAGTTACATTTATACAAACTATCTATTGAACCTGCGTATTCGAGCGAACCTCGTCAAGCAAGTTAAGTAGCCCGTATCGTAGCGTCCTGTTCTTCATAGCAGGCAAGCTATTATCTCCCACGAGGCTTCGTAACGTCTACTCCTGAGGCTCTACCCCTGTCTTGGTATCTTGCTTCAACACCTCTTCGCCCTCCACTCCCGTGCGGACAATAACGCCGCCCTCACCAGCCCTCGGATCCACAAACGGAATGCTCTCACCGAGCTCTATCTGCACCATCTGACCCTTCCCTTTAACCATGCACGCAAGCATATAATTCATCAAACACCTTACACCCAGCTCCTCTCCCCTCTTTACAATCCATCCATTGATGAAGTCAATTTCCGTCTGTCGTCCTGCCCTTACATCAGCCAACATGCTCGAGATATTGTCTCTTGTTCGATGAGCGACTCCAACGACCATCGTCTCAAGACGACCCGGGTCGAACCGTTGCTGGACATTGGGGATGTACTGAAGTTCGGGGAGGGAGCGAATGACGAGCGAGATCTCGGAGAGAAGAAGGCGAATGGTTCGAGTGATGGAGTAGTTGTAGAGTATGGAGCCATTCCGGCCATCGAGCATGACTGTGAGCGGGTTGATGACGCAGTTCACAGCCAGTTTCTCGAGCTGCATCTGGAGTAAGTCTGGAGGCGAGTACGCCGTCGCACCCAGGACTGGCGACCGCAAAAGGGTTCGAAGAAGATATCGATGGTTAGGTGTCCAACGGAAAGTACCCCGTGTGGGTTCCGGTGCAAAAGGATCTGGCTTCGCTTCATGCGCTGGCTTTGCTGGTACTGGCTCGCGTTGCGATTTGAATTTCGTTTCTGGAGCATAAGGTGCAGACTCACGGTCCCTTTCATGTGGCAGTATACCTAACGATATCGTCCCGAATCCAGCATGGACTGTTGTGAATCGGTCATCCGTGCGATGTATGCCATGAGAATTGATCCCGACCATGTAGTGAGGCCTCGTCGCAGGATTTGGAAAGATCTCCTTATTCACCTGCTCCACAGTACCCATGCCATTCTGCAGAAACAAAATCACCGACTCAGGATGCAGCCGGTGCTTGACCGCAGACAGCGCCTGCAAGACCATCGTCGCCTTCGTACACAGGATCAATGAATGAATCAGTTCCGTAGACTCTCCCGCTAGGACTCGTGGCTGTTGTGATTGTGCCTGCCTCTCCGAAGCCTCATCCTCACTGGTGGCCTGCTGTACTTCTTTTCCATGGTATCTTATCCGTGGCACCGCCAGTTCTGCCTCAAACCCTTCCCGGAACTCAGTATCTCCGTCTGTGACCAGGTTCAGTCGTTGCCGTGATTCTTTCCATTCTTTTAATGCTTGTTGCTTATGGAATATCAAGGTTACAGGCGGAGGATTGGGCACTATTCCACGCAACGAGTGCGCAACAAAGATTCCCACATTCCCCATTCCCATGACATGAATGCGACGGTCGAGGACGGGCTGTACGCGGTAGAAGTCGGTCGAGTTTCGCGATGCATTTGGTCTCTTCGAGACTTCTTTCGCAGGCTTTGTTTCGTCCTGCTCTGCGCTACTTCGTGTCAGCCATCAGTCTATCTCGCGCCCTTTCGAAGCGAATACCGTATGCCCTGCTTCGCCTGAGGATCCGCACCCTCAGGTCCCCACCAACTTTTCCTCGCAGAGCTCGTCCTGTATAACGCCACCCGGCCCGAGCAATTGCTACCGCTGCTGCATACTTGCTTGATGTAAGCTATCCGAGGCCGAAGCCTGGCAGAGAACTGTAAAGAAGAGAGGAAAGACAGGGTGAAGGACGTCTGAGTATGTTACATGTATGTAAAATGAGACTGCATATGTACAGCGGCGTGATGCCAAAAAGAAGATTGTAAGGTGAAGTGAATCGGGATCGTTGACGTCGCGTAAAATAAAAGCCAGAGAGCTCCAGCGCGGGATAAAGCTCGGACTACTAATAAAAGAAAGTGCACTCAACCTCGACACACTCCCAAACTTCTCATTCTCCTACACACACCACCACAACAACCCCTACAACCCCTACCCATTCCATTAATCCTCTAGAACGTCACAACCATGGACCCGCAAATCGACCTCCCCGACCTAACAGAAGACCTCGAAGCCAACATCGACGACCTCGAAACCGCGCTGCAACCCCTCCTCAGCACACCCCTGCACACCACAACCTCGACGCTCCCTCTCCTCGACAAAGCCAAAGCGCAAGTCCTCACCGCCTACGCCATCGAATCGCTCCTCTTCTCCGCGCTCCAAGCCTCCGGCATCCCCGCCAAAGACCACGCCATCTTCGCCGAGCTCGCGCGCCTCAAGACGTACTTTGCGAAAATCAAGACCATAGGAGCGACGTACGAGCAGCCCAAGACACGATTGGATGTAGGCGCCGCGGCGCGGTTCATCAAGGCCGGGCTTGCGGGGAACGACAAGTTAGATGAAGAGAGGCTGAGACAGCAGATGAAGGAGAGGGCCAAGGCGGCGGTGAAACTGGCGCAGTTGGAGAAGGAGAGGCAGCAGAAGACTTTTGATCAGGTGGAGGAGGGGAGGAAACAGGCGGAGTTGGCGAGACAGGCTGATGAGGTGAGGAAGAGGAAGGCGGAGGCCATGGAGGGAGAGGATGACGATGACGATGACGATGACGAGGATGAGGAAGAGGAGGGGGAGCAACACGAGGGAGAAGTCGAGGAGGATAATCACGTGGAGACTGAGAACGAAGACTTCTACGGCAGCACACTGGGCGACAAGGCGGCTGCACTTACCGGCGAAACGTCGCCCGCATCCGACTCAGCACCCACCCCCAAATCGGCCAAAAAGTCAAAGAAGGAGAGGAAGGAAGAGAGGAAGCGTAGGAAACTTGCCTCGGGTCAAGTTGCCACTCCTTCGACCGACGAGTCCTCGCCGAAAGCCCGGAAACATGCAAAGAAGATGAGGAAGCGTCTTCAAAAGATGGAGTCGGTAGGCGGACAGAAGCGGAACGAAGAGCTTGTGATTCCCGACAGAAACCAGCACGCGCCCAAGTCGCGGAGTCAGACGTTCAGCGCGTTGCTGGATGGCTCGTTTGTGGAGTCGAGGAAGGAGGGCAAGGTGAAGAAAGGGAAGAAGTGAAGGGGTAGTGGGAGGTCACGATCATGACTTTGTACGCGGGTCTACGTGGCAAAAAGGTCTGGCAAAGCTTTGCTGTGCTAGAACTAATTGCTCACGCATTCTGCAGCGAATTCGGGACATGAGGACCTGGCCTGGCTAGATATGAAATGGTGCTCTGCTCGACTGCTGAGCTCATAAAGCTTCAAATGTAGGGCTCAGCATTTGGATAGTTCAAAGCCCGCTGTTGAACACCCATGAGCACATGAGACATCACACTGCAGAACACCTTGGCAGCTTTTAAGCATATCACAAGCGCATGTATTAGCTTGCATAAAAAAAAGCAAGCGACTAGTATCTACCAAAGCAACCAGCCAGCCAAGCTAGCTCCATCTCCGAGCCATTTCAATGCAAAAAAGGCACTCTGCATGCCAATGCGTCCAGTCCCACAAGACTCTCCTTCTCTTCTTTATCAATGCAAGACCTCTCTCCCCTTGTTCGACCAATAAGCCCAAACCCAGCCCAGATATCAATATAGTACAGTAAAAGGAACATGCAGACACTATAAGAGACCTAAAGAGACCTGTTTCAAACCCCACGAAAACCCTGAACCCAAACCGTTGGTATCGTGATGTACAAAACAAGCAAAAAGGCAAAAAAGCAAAAAAGAAATGCCAACATTAAACCCCGAACCCCGGACAAAGGAAAGAAAAGTAACCCAATCCCTTTTTAGTATGTATATGCAATGGCGTAAAGATGTCGATAATGATTCCAAAGCCCGTAATATAATCAATGGAAGTGCTGAATACGAATACGAATACTTGCCTTAGTCATGATGTGCGTATGCATCGAAGGCGTTTTGTCGAAAAGATGGATATGAAGCGACTGCTGGTGTGTTGTTGAATGCGATGCGTAAGCGAACCACAAAAAGAAAAGATATCGTGGCCAAGTGCAATCAAAACTCGGTGCTTAGAAAGCTCCTGGTATCGTCAAGCTCAACCTCTCCTCCCCCGGTGTCGATGTCTGTGAAGGCGAGAGCGGCGTTGAAGTCGGTCGGACGGGTTCCAGCTTGCTCTCTGCAGCGCGGGCCTCGAAGGACTTGCGAACTTCGGATTGGAGTTGCGCGTTGGCTTCTTCCTCGATCTGTCGTTCTTCCTCTTCCGTCAATCCTTCGGCGGGATTTGATATGACGGTTTTGCCGATCGAGACCCTCTTCACTTCCTCATTGCCATTCGTTCGAAATGGGTCTTCGTCACTCTTCGGTCCCTCTTTCGACGGTTCGGTCATGTCGACCGCGGAGTCCAGTGGTTTGTCTGATACCTGGCTCTCCTGACTCTTTCGTGCGCCGTCTAGCTTGCCTGGGGCGTTGGCAAAGGTGGGACTATGTGGACTCCCCCTCATGGGCACGAAAGACGGCACAACACCACCGCCGATACGAGCCCAGAACATGCGCTCCCGAAGACGAACGCTCTCTTCCCATGCAGCCTGTCTTTCCTCATCCGTCTCCGCTCTCCAGTGACCCGCTGCCACCATGCGGAGGAAGCTGACATAGTCGCATGTAGATCGAACTCTGCCGAGACACCAGTCACATAGGGGGTACCGCGTTTCCTCGGTTTCCGATGTCTTGAACCTGAACTTCCTGGCATACTGCTCGCCCTTTCTGGATTCTCCGCATAGAGAGCATGCGAAGACTGGACCACGGAATTTGGGAGGAGGTGGATTCGGCTCGACAACTAAAGAGGCGGCTGTAATACTACTGAGCACGGTGCGACGAGCCATCCAGGAGAGAGATGGCGCAATGTCCAGACGAAGCGTGGGCTCGATATCCTCAGCAACTGCCCGCTTATAGAACTTCTCGTCCTTCAAATTCGTGAGAGTTGCAGGAGTCGGTGGGTCACGGGACGAATTCGCCGAGTTTGGCGATTTGACAGAGGGCAACGAGCTGGTGGAATTGTTCGTGAGGGATCCGAGGCCGAGGACGTTCAGGCTTCCGTAATTTCCACTGGACACGCGACTGGTTGGCGCTGAACGGGCGCTGACTTTCAGCATGTCCTGGAACTCCTTGAAGGAGGCGAGGTCTGACCGAAGGACAGGATGGATGAGATGAGTGAAGTGCAGTGGGTGCTCCGGGCTGACCTCTTCAGTCCCAGGTGTATTGGGCGAAGTGGCATCAAAAAGCTTGCTCATTTTGTCCGCCGGAACAATGCCGGGTGTGGAGGGCGCCGTGGTGGTGGCGAGTGTATGACTTTCATCGTCTCCCTGTGTACTCATCTTCTCCATTACACTCTTGAGGTCTTGTAATTGCTCCTGGAGAGAGAGCTGGAGCGTTTCCGCGTCGCCTAGTTGCTGCTTCAGCTGTTCGTTTCGTTTCTCGGACGCCTCCGTCTCTTTACGCGCTGCCGCTACCATCTACCACATATTAGCCGCGTTCATGACATTAATGCAGGGTGTAACCGACCACATTGGCTTCTTCGAACAGTGCAGCAGTCAGCTGTTCTACCTCGCCATCGGTCTTGCGCTTGGCCGCTTCTGCCGCTGTTCTCGCCCTCCGCTCCTCTTCCAGCTGGGTCAACAGCTGCCTCTCCATCTTATCAAATATCACCTTGTCCACCACCAATCCCTTGAACATCTTTTCCTCGTGCACCTTGAGACGCAGTTCCACCTTTGCCAGCTTTTCCCTCGCGGCGTCCCGCTCATGCCTCGTCTGCTGGAGCGTGTCGTCCAGATTGGTCTGGTGGTTGATCGCATTGATAAGCTTCGTGCTCAACGTCGCGACTTCCTGGCTCAGATCCGGATGTATGCTCGAGTCGGTCGAGTTGTTGCGTGTGAGGACTATTTGCGGTGTTGGAGCCCGAGGGTCCGGGATGGTGTTCATCTCTTCGCTTTCCGACTGCTCCAACTGGGCAGCCCTGCCGAGGTGCGGTGTCGACACGGCTCTAGACATGGTTTTTGTAGGTGTGCTCAGAGTCGAAGCGCGCATTTTCGACAGACGGGATGGAGTGACGGTGCCTGAGCTGCCGCCAGCATGCACCCAAGGTGCTGCGTGTACGAACCTACATGGAAAGCGATGTAAGCGTTGTGCTGGAACAAATCCATTTAATGACACATGTGGGACAAAGGTACTCTTTGAAGGTTTAATGGAGAGATGTAACTGTGGGACGTACTCGGCCATTTGACGTGATTAATTTCAAACTTCGGGTTGGTCGAACCGTGGCAGAGGGAGTCCAACGGCAGGTGAACAAAGGAGTGACGAGAGGCGAGAAAAGCGAACAAAACCGAATGGGCGGAGAAGAAGAAGACGGCGCACAACAATCAACACCAAGGCATCGGAGGCAATTGCATGGAGTGCACGACAGTGGTGGTTCGAACGAGGTCCACAGGGAGGACTCGGAGGGCAAGAGGCAGGATGACGGCGGCAGCAATGATCTTGAATGAAGCGGGCACAGGGAAGCTATCATGGGCTGGCATGGATCATCTGGGAAGCGCCGCCATCGACGCCGTGACCGTTGCGGGATCATGGCGTCAGCCCAAGCCTCGCTGCACATGTGTCGACGACGACGCCCGGGTGCCGCTCTGGCCCCCGACTCTGCAAAAGCTCGGCCGGAGGACAGGCAATATTCGACATGTGCACCTACCGTCAGGCTCAATCATCGCTCTCGTCTTGTCAACCCGTCCAGCATGTCAAGATTTCGCAGTAAAGGTTGTTATCGAATAAAGAATAGGTGCAGGCCTCGCGTACTACACCGAGCAGAACTGCCAGGGAGCTCAATACAGCTTCTCCACGGTGCAGAATTCGGGCTGCAAGAATGCTCCAGGTGCGGTAAGTGTTGCGGCCTGTCAGCATCACGGTATGGTAACATTAACTGAGACAACGCAGGGCCCTGTCAAGAGCGCGAGTTTGTTCTGCCTCGATGGCAGTGGTTGAGATGCTTTTGGAATAGAGCAGACGAGCGCCTCTCTCGTACACACCGTACATGTACGGCGCAGTTACAGTTTCCAAATGTTGAAGCACTTCGTCCACACTCTCACATCTCTCATGTCCCGTAGGCGCACTGTCAATGCAGCTCACCCCACACCACCCAGACCCAATACGCATCTAATCAACTTCCAATAACTCTAAATCCCAAAACAAGCCCAAAAGCGTTGTATCGTCTCGTATCCCGGGTCAAAAATTCAATATGATCGCAGTAAGCTTACCCGAAGCGAGGCGAGGGGGGAGGGGACCTGGGAGGAGAAAAGAGGGTCCTCAAACTCAAGCTTCAGCTCCTTCCTTGCAAGGCTGCATGCACCGATGAACCCCGCTGCTTGCCCGCCCGCGTATGCCACCCGTTGATTTGACCATCTGCACCCCACCCACACACGTCAGCGAACGTACCAAAAACATCACAGCACAGGCACAGGCACCGGCACCGAGCGCAGTACACAAGCATTGAACTATCGAACCACCATGTCGGACGCGGACCTTGAGGAGGTAATGCCATATCCACCAGGGAAGCAGACGGGAGGACGATAGAGGAGCGAATTGCTTACATATACCACCTACACAGATACGCAAGGCACGCCTACAGCAACTCCGCCAGCAACAAGGCGGGGAGGGGAGCGGAACCGGTGTCGGTGGAGGAGACGGCTCGGAGCAAGATGCGAGACAGTAAGGCCCTTACGATTCAATACCTACCTATGCCAACTCGCCTCGTGTGCATTCTAGGCTAACGCGACTTATAGACAGCAAGAAGGTATGTATACACAACCCTAACTACTCGCGACTACGACGCGTCCACGCATCTACACCAACACCACCCAAAGAAACAAAATATAATGTACACAACCCAACTAACCCTCCCCAGCCGCCCAACGCGCCTCCATCCTCAACCAAATCCTCACCCCCGACGCCGCCGACCGCCTCGGCCGCATCCGCCTCGTCAAAGAGTCCCGCGCCACCGACATCGAAAACCGCCTCATCATGCTCGCCCGCACAAACCAGCTGCGCGCAAAGGTCACGGAGGAGCAGTTGAAGGAGCTGCTGGGGGCCGTGGCTGAGCAGCAGGAGAAGGAGGAGAGCAAGATTGTGGTCAATCGGAGGGGTGGGGGCGGCTGGGATGATGATGATTTGGATGATTTGTTGAAGGATGTTTGAGGGTGAAGATGGGGGTGGATGGGGGGATAAAACGGCTTAGGTTTGCATTGGATGGCGTTTATGGCATATTACCCATTTTGCATGGTAGGCTTAGGCTTGATACGGTGTAGCCAGACTTTTGATGTCATTGTATTGATTCTTTTCCCTTTCCAAATGGTATTCGCATGATTTCACGCTGTTCTACTATTGAAGGTACATGACCCGACGACGGAAAATTGAAGACGATCCCCCGAAGCCCCAAATCTAGAAGACCATAAGCTTGTGGACATGAATGTGCTTGGTCAAAAGTTTTGCGCCAGAACTTTATTGAAGCGTTGCCAAGCGTTTGACACACCACGGTGGCATGTGTCCAGTCCTTGCCAGAACAGCTCCTTCTCAGTCATCCTCCACATCCAAGTTTTTCAACTCCTCCGCCACGGTGTCAGGGCACCCGGCTCCCTTGACAGTCTCACTATCCACCTCCACACCTGCAAACATGATTGCCGGGCCAGTCTTCTTCTCCGTCCACTTTTCACTCTTGGCCTTGTTTTCCCACTTCTCCCTCACCTGCTCTGCCGTACTAGAGCCTAGACCGCCAGATGCAAGAGCCTTCCTCTCCAGCTCCTCCAGCTCAATTTCTTTCTGCTGGATCCGCTTGGAGAGACGCTCACTGCTGTCCCGGAGGGTGGCGTTGGTCGAGGGGGTGGAGGAGAGTGCAACCTGCATCGCATCAAGGACGGCTTGGGCGATCTTGAGCTCTTGCTGCTCTTCGGTGAGCATGTCGTCGGGGATACTGCCTGGCGGCGGAGCAAAGGCTGGATCGAGCTCAAGCGGAGCATCAGGTGTGGGTTGGGGAATATCTAGTTCGAGGGTGAAGGATGGGTTGGTGTAGTTCTTGGGGTCTTGGGCTACGTCTTCGAAGAAGTTGAGGACTAGATGAGGCAGGTTAGCAAATTGTGCAAGTCACACATGCAGTTGCAAAGAGACGTACCTATATCCTGCACTTCAGGCTGTGTAAAGATGCACTCAGCCGCAATGGTGTCACCGCCAGCGAAGGTAGGGCAGAGAGCTTCCTCGCCGTGCCAAATGTCGTCAGACTCGTCAGACTTATCAGATTGTTGGGATACGTTGTACCCTGACTTCTGAAACCGCTCATGAGCATCTGCCTGGTGGTCGACTGACTGTTCCGTCGCTTTCTCTAGCCAGTTCACCACTTTGCGCGAAACTGGTCGGGAGGGGGTAACCTTGTAGTCTCTAGGCAGATTTATCAACGTGCTATAAGTGAAGTATTAGTCAGTAATGCTTATACAAAAGGAACCAAGTTAACGTACGAAGGGTTGGTGCTGGTTCCGTTAGGAAGCTTCCACTCCCTAGCTCGGGTGTGCAGAAAGGCCTTCAGTGCTGATTCTGAGACCTGCGAGGCATTGAAACTCGTTCCAAAGATTGCCATGGCTGTAATACGGTCGCCATACTTCCAGAACTCGTTGTTGAGAACGTTCATGATAGAAGAAGCCCCATTCTCGATCGCCAGGATGTACACCTCTGCATCCGGCGCAACATAAGCGGGGTTCTTGACCACAGTGTCAAAGAAAGTCTTGAGGTGTTCCTCGGGCGTACTATGTCCCTCAAGATGATTCTCCTCTGGGTGCACCATGACGGGCTCATGGTAGATGGACTTTCGAGGCATGGCATTCCAACTCCTGATATTGCACGCCTTGTTGAACTTGTGTGAATAATAGAGCTGGCTTGTGTTGGTGATGATCAGCCCTGGGATAGCATCATCGGACTGGACACGAGCTTCATCCGCCGAAAGCTTCTCTTCAACGTTAGCATCGGGATTGTTGCGCGCGATGAGCTTTTTGACGAAGTCGACAATGGAGCCGCCGTTGAACCCGCCCTCTCTCTGTAGCAAACGATATGCAAGTACGCCGAGATCCTGGTTGACGTCGTCGTTGATGAGAATTACCACGCGCTTCCGAGTCCTTAAAACTTCGGCTGCTGGAAGGACAATTGGAACGTGCGGTCCATCAGGTTTGGTATCAGTGAGATTGGGATAGTAGAGTTGGTTGAGTCCGAGAGCAGACAGCCTGTCCAGAACGCCCTCACGCTGGCATACTAGAGAGTTGTTAGCTTACGCGAAGATCATATGGTGCTCCATCAGAAATCTGGCTGTAGAGTTCAAAGCACAGAGATGGTGGACTCACCACGCATAGCCTCGCCCCGGACCTCGTTGTGGCGCTCATTGTTGGACCAATGGAAGTTGTAGTAGAGCTCTGGTGTCTTGATCTTGCGGATGCAGCCCACCTTATCGACGAAATAGCCCAGCTCTTCTAGGTTAGCCGGGTACGTGGGATCCGCCTCCAGCGTCTCTGCTTGTCGACGGAACATGGCTGTAAAGGGAAGTCAATAAAGTTCATCTAGAGGGCCGTCAGCGCACTTACCGTTGTAGTAATGTGGGCACAGTAGTCCTGTCGCGTGTGTTGTGGGGGAAGGAGAAGGTTGGGGAAGATTATAAATATACACACGCGCCGTTCGTTTGTTTGCGGCAGGCAGGGCAAGCTAAATCATGGAAGGTGAGGGCCGATTGTCGAGTAAGAGGAAGGAGCGGTACATTCACCTCGAAATGACATCACAAATCTTATCCACGAATTTATTGTTGTTCATGTACAAACATCCGCAACGCCACCCGATGCCGGTATTTATTCCGTACTATACACATATCCTGCAGAATATCCGTCGCAGGGTTCAATCCACCATGCATCCTTCTACCAGCTCGCCTTCTTCACTCCTGGCAGGTTTCCAGACAGTGCGTTTATTCGGAATTGGTACTGGAACTTGAGTCAGCATTTATCCCTACACCATTTCGACCATACGACGTACTCTTCCTAACCTGAAGTCGCTAAAGACACCCCTTCCTTTGCCTCCCATTATACACCTGTTCTTGATCTGCGTGAAGCGCGTGTAGCAGTGCATCTGGGCGAGCTGGAGCTGGGCCTGGGCGCGGACTCGCTGAGGGAAGGTGGTGTTACGGATGATATATCGGAGCGCTTGTCTGCACGGAACCACCGTTGTTAGCGATTGTTCTCCTCACTGTTATATCCTAGGAGCGCATACCGTTCGGGCTCATGCTCTGCGTAGACCTTCCGCTTCGTGTGGTCGCGAATGTTTCGGATTTTGGCGAAGCCGCCGAGGTCGAGCTGTTTTGCGCGGAATTGGGACATGATGGCGGTGGCGGGCGTATAATCGCTGAGGCGTGAAAGGTTTAGGAGCTGTGAAGTTCAGATAGAGAAGTATGCGATGCTCCTTATCTTGCCGATGCGACGGTGATTCGGAGCACTCGGCTCGGCTACAGCTTCCCCGGCATCGCACCCACCAACTAGGCCGTGAGTATCATCCTTCAACATGGACTCTCCTATACAAATCATGAACACGTGGGCGTACATCGGCATGGTCGCGCGACTTCAAGAATTACTTTAATCGATTAATGTGCTCTGCCAATACGCTTGGACCGTGGAAGCTGCGGCACACTGCAGCCCTTTCAAAATGTTTTCATCGCTGACTTCTTACACCTCGAAAGACGTCGATCCAGCAGCCAGGATGTTCTCCGAGCAGGATCTGCGAAATATGTTCGAGCAGCTTCCGCCTCAGACTCCAGAGAAAGTCGAGGTCCCTCAGATATTACCTCCTTTGATTCTTTCATCTCGCGGAGAAGGATTCGTAACCGGGCAGAGTGTTTCGCGGAGCTTTGAAAATTTGGTGCAGAATGGTATGCCCAACATGGATACGTAATAGCCAAGACATTGACCATGTGTAGAACCAGAGCGGTTACCTCTTAGCGCTGTAAGCAATAGGCTCGACATCGATCAGGATACGAGTCTTCAACTCTTACGAGCAAGTCCTCACCTAGCACTGTTGAGCGAGAACGAAAACACAGTTATCACTACAAGCGAGCGAAATGCAATCGCGGAAAAGTTCCGCGAGTCGCTGAAAAGCCGTGTCGTATCAAAAGCCTCGTTCTCGAATGAAACAAATGTGTCCAGGGCAAGCATTGATGCACTTGCCCACTCCAAGGATGACAGTGCTGGAATTGGAGAGCAGGTTCGTGAATTGGACGATCACCTTTTCACGGCTAGCTATGAGCAAGAAGTAACAGAGAAGCTCAAAGAGAAGCTGAATTTAGCACTACAAGAGGCCGAGTAAGCAGCGCACACCCGTGGCTTACAGTGTGTCTTGGACTAACATATCGCAGGCCGCTTGAAATAACTTCCTCTTTAGTCACAGGAGAGGCGCCACTGTGGTTTATACAACGAGCTACCGAGAACATCATAAGAACGCAGGATATGTCTTCACATTTTCACGTCGATGAAGACGCCAACGCCACTAGATACGTTCCCAGAGAGTCCATCATAAGGCGAAGAGACGATGTGATCTCGCGACTTGAGTCTGGAGAACTGACACATATCGATATACGGACATTTGCGGAAGACTTCAAAGAGATCCTCCCTTCTTTTGCAGAGGCCAACGAGTATCTCGCTGAACTGGATTCTTTTTTCCATCTCGGTCCTTTTGCTATCTCAAGATCCTGGATTGCTTGGCTGGTCAATCAATATATCGAAGTCCTTGACGACCAAGACTACGTCGACTGTGCGAAAGATCTTCCCTCTGACCTTCCCCGAGCCATCTACGATAGTGTCTTGGAGCTTGTGGTGCATAGGGTCATTAGCTGGGACTCATCAGCATCCGAGGACTTTTGTCAATCTGGCACCTTCGTTCTAACGAACATTCACCACGATCGCGAGCGCACAATACTTTTCGAGCATGCAAAAGCACAAGCTACAGTCCAATGGCAAGCATACAAAGCGACACCCAGCAAAGATCTCAAATTCCGAATAGCAAACATACTCGCAAAAGTACCCCCTGATCGACATGTCCTCCGTGCGGTAGCCGAAGAACCTGAGGTTGAAAGTGCGATTGCTGAACACTTTTGGGTTGCAATATCGAATTTGGAATCACAAAACGAGGCTGACTTTGCCACATCCTGGACGAAACGAGTTTCTTCACGGCAAAGCAATTACTGCGAAGCATTAAAGGCTATTAAAGACGTGAAGTTGCATGATCAGCTCGCCGAGCTGCTGGCCCACTATCTGCAAAAGGACCTGATCCCAGATACAATAGTAAAGGCTAAATTACAAGGACTCGTTTGCAGTCGGAAGACACAGAAGAATGTGCAGAAGATCGAAACCGCTTTGACGGCAAGCAAGAAGGATTTGGCCGGCTTACTTTTGTTAATCGAGAAGTTCGGCAAGAAGCAGGATATACCAGACCTTGAAGGTGCCACTCTTGAAGAATCAAAGGGGGTAATGGTCGCGGATATGATCCGCAGGATGCAGAAACCCAAAACAGATGGACCGCTTTTGTTCCTCACTCTCGTGGTTGTGCTTTTTGCAAAGCACTACCCGGGTGTTGTCTACGCGACAGGAAAATTCGCACCGAAGCTTCTCAAGATCCTCAAGGCAAAAGTGAGTGTGGAGGACTATGAGCAGTTGGAAGCATGGAAGGAGTTGGCAAAAACGGGGGCATTGGGTGCAGAGGAACAGAAAGCAATGAGGGAAATGGCCGAGGAAGGTTGAAGATTTGAACATACAATGGTCGTGAGTTTATGAAGCGCATACATGGTTTGCTGGAGTATAGGTAGTAAGGGTGTTTGGGAAGGCGGCTGAAACTGCAATACCCACTGGGAGTGATTATGGAGTGCTAGAAAAGTGCTCTCGACGCTAAATCAGGGCATCATCAACAATCAACACGTCTTCAATCTACGCTTCTACTGAAGCTGGTCTCTTACCTAACAAATACTCAGGATCACTATACCAACTACATCTTTTGGTGTGAATGTCATGTCTAAAGTGCCGAAACCTTGTGGCGCTATATCGGGCTTAGCCCATATGAGATAAGCATGCGGCACAGGCAAAAGTGTTTCCCGTAGTTGACGACAGCTTCTCTTGCACTGACAACACTTTCATCTTCTTCTTCATAACTTGGGAGCAATGCGATACAGCCCATGTTCAGCGCTCAGGTTCCTCCGGGATGATTACTAAGATGAAGACGGGACGTCGGGCGAGAAAAGTGAGCCGGGCCGTCGGCCGATACAACGAGGTGGAAGAACACACACAGTGATAGTGACATATTCGATGTTTACACGCGGCATCATATATGTTCAGAGGCCTCTCAAGCCTTTAAAGATCTTATTCTAGCGACGCATAGAGACGTACAAAAGAGCTGGGATGTCTACACGCACATATAGTACTCCGCACACACCTCCTTGCAGGAACACCCTTCGTTCTGCACGCATCCAATATCGAGGCCAAACCGAAATCCGATCATATAGAATACGACTTTAATTTGGACGGCGCTTCGCTACAGTATATCTCTATATTCAAGATACGATTTGCAAGCCACATGGTTGTTGGTGCGGTTCGTCTCACCGTCTCGCCTTCGATGACACCATCTCAACAACATGCTCAACTAGGCGACCATGACGGCGCGCAGAGCCGCTGCCTCGGACAGGAAACGAGTGACAGGCACAGTGACGTGCGACATGATTACAATATTGGATTAGGAATCTCGTCACTGCCGTCTAATTGGTGAATTCTCAGCTTTGTCTCGAAAAAGTTTTTGTGACTACAAAGGCTTAGCGTGGATTGCGCCATACAGCTTGACTATGAGACCTTCGCACGTTGATATCAAACAGGAGCCGATGACGGACCCCGAATATATACCCACACAATACAATTGTTTTTCAGAATCTCTACTCCATACTTTACGCCGCACTTCAACACTTTCTACAGTATACGTCTTGCCGGTTGCCCCCAGAACTCATAGCAGCATATTCATCTTCCTCTTCTTTCGTCCCCCGGAGCATACTCGCAAGTCCCACATATTGCCGATCGTGTCAATATGTCGTCGTCTCCGCTGTTCTCAACAGCCCCGTTCGAGAAGACGACTATGATCAACGATGACGAATCCGGCTATGCCTCTGGCTCTTCAAGCCACGAGAGCCTACCGGAAGTCTACTTCACCAAGCCTCACCTCAAGTTCCTGAACGCACAGTTGCAACTGCTCGAGCCTCGAGGTATGTCTTCGACCTAGAGTCATTGTTAGCGTTCATGAACCAACGTGGTCAGATATTTTAAAATGGTGCATTGCCTCGCTACCGGGGCTCTTCCAAACGACGGCTTTTGGCTTGACTGGTCTCGTGACCATCGACATGCTCTCCAAGCTGGACGGCCCGTTGAAGCACAATATCGACCTCATCTTCCTCGACACCCTACATCACTTTAACGAGACTCACGCGCTAGTGGACCGCGTTCGAAGGCGATATGGCACCCCCATCCATGTCTACAAGCCCCGAGGATGCGACACCGTGGAAGAGTTCAATGCCAAACTTGGTCAGAAACTGTGGGAGACGAACGACGAACTGTACGACTATGTTGCCAAGGTTGAGCCGCTGCAGAGGGCGAACGAAGAGCTTCAAGTCAAGGCGGTGCTCACCGGACGACGCAAGAGCCAAGGTGGCAAGCGTGGCGATCTCGATATCATCGAAGTCGACGAGTCTGGCATGATCAAGATCAACCCTCTCGCCAACTGGTCATTCGCCCAAGTGAAGGAGTACGTCGACGCGAACAAGGTCCCGTACAACGAGCTTTTGGATCGTGGATACAAGAGCGTAGGCGACTGGCACTCGACCCAACCTGTCGCCGCGGGTGAAGACGAGCGTTCGGGACGCTGGAAGGGACAGAAGAAGTCCGAGTGCGGTATCCACAACCCAAAGTCGCGATATGGTCAGTTCCTTTTGCAAGCCGAGAATGAGAAGAAGCAAAAGGAAGAGGAGGATTTGTCGCGGACGTTGGAGCAAGCTCGCTTGACTGTCGAAGTATGAGGCTGAATGTCGTCATCGGGAAATTTTTTGAGTGGTCTTTTTGTCGCATTTTAGCATTGGCGTTGGGGGACTTTGGACGAATTGCATGAGCTCTGCGAGCGAGAACATGAACACAGCATAACTCCCCTCTACATCAAGAGTTGAGCAATATTGTTAGTTAAGGGACCGGGTCGACATGTCTGGCCTGTATGTGATCAATATAAACAAAAAAATCATGTAAATTATCATGAATCTGGTGATGTTTGCTAGTGCGTTATCCGCAACTGAAGCCACAACTGTGAAGACACACCTCCCGCGATGACCACCCCGTGCAATTGCGCAATCGCTTCCAAGAAATGCCGACCAAACAAGATCCGCTTGTAGCTAGTCTGACTGGCGGCGTACAACTGTGGTTGCATGTATGGGCGAACTCGGAGAAAGATGAACTTCCATCATATAAAAAGACGCGCCGGCCCAGGGCAGAGATTTCAGGTGGCCAGTACGATACCCACTTTATAACCACTCCCCAGCTCTTGCCTTGTTCCTATTAAAGATCAACCTTTTCTAGACCGTGCGACGGTTTCTTGCTCGGACGTTTGCGTTACTGACAACATCCGTTGGCCACGATTACTCTGTGCGTTCGCAGACGTGACGACGAATTGCGCAATCCTGTCGAGAGCCATTGGTACAATCGTTCGATATCGATAGCTATAAGACCTTTCTGTCTTCATTCTTCCATCGTTCACAACCTATAACCCATAACTCGCAATGGCAAACCCTCCCCATGGTAAGCCCTCCTTAGCCCCTCCAGTGCGGCACGGAAACAGAGCTGACGAGGAAATAGGCGGCGTCCTCAAGGACTTGATTGCGCGCGACGCACCCCGACGCAAGGAACTCTACGACGAGGCAGAGAAGCTTCCTGCTATCGTGCTGAGCGAGAGGCAACTGTGCGATTTGGAGCTCATCCTGAGTGGTGGTTTCTCGCCGTTAGAAGGTGCGTGCTGGGCGATTTCTTGTGGCGGGGTCTGGTTTCGCCCCTCATGTTTGCTCTGTTTGCGCTACCTTGGCTCCTCCGAGACAACGCGAATAGACTGACTCTCGTGACCAGGCTTTTTGAGTCAGAAGGACTATGAGGGGTGAGTCCACGCAAAATTGCTGTTCTGCGAGGATTGAGTCTAACACTGCTCAGCGTCGTCTCCGCCAACCGCCTCGCCGACGGCAACCTCTTCAGCATTCCCATCACGCTCGATGTGTCGCAAGAAACGATAGACAGCGAGGGCGTCAAGCCTGGAGCTCGCATCGCCCTCCGCGATTTCCGTGACGACCGCAACTTGGCCATCATCACAGTTGAGGATATCTACAAGCCGGATAAGTAGGTGTTTATGAAGATTACAAGTTAGAGCGTCGCTGACGTCTTATAGGCAGAAGGAGGCCAAAGAGGTCTTCGGAGGCGACCCAGAGCATCCTGCAGTCAAGTACCTCTTCGACACTGCAAAGGAGTTCTACGTTGGTGGCAAGCTCGATGCCATTGACAGGCTAGAGCACTACGACTATGTCGGCGCGCGATGTATGTTCGTGCTTGAGAATATACTTGAGCAGAGACTGATCATTTACAGACACCCCTGCTGAGCTCCGTCTCCAATTTGACAAGCTCGGATGGTCCAAGGTCGTCGCTTTCCAGACCCGCAACCCAATGCATCGTGCTCACCGAGAGCTCACCGTCCGCGCTGCTCGTGCCCGTCAAGCCAACGTCCTGATTCACCCTGTCGTCGGTCTTACGAAGCCCGGTGACATTGACCACTTCACCCGTGTGCGTGTTTACCAGGCTCTGATGCCCCGCTATCCCAACGGAATGGCAGTCCTCGCCCTCCTCCCTCTCGCTATGCGTATGGGTGGACCTCGTGAGGCCATCTGGCACGCCATTATCCGCAAGAACCACGGTGCTACTCACTTCATCGTTGGTCGTGATCATGCTGGCCCAGGCAAGAACTCCAAGGGCGAGGAGTTCTACGGCCCATACGACGCACAGTACGCCGTAGAGAAGTACAAGGATGAGCTCGGCATCGAGGTCGTTCCGTTCCAGATGATGACATATCTGCCTGACACGGATGAATACAGGCCCAAGGATGAAGTTCCGCAGGGTACCCGTACTCTCGACATCTCGGGCACAGAGCTCCGCAAGCGTCTCCGAACAGGCCAAGAGATCCCCGAATGGTTCTCCTACCCCGAAGTCGTCCGCGTACTCCGTGAATCCCACCCGCCGCGCAGTAAGCAAGGTTTCACCGTCTTCCTCACCGGCTTCCAGAACTCGGGCAAAGACGCCATTGCCCGCGCTCTCAACGTGACGCTCAACCAACAAGGTGGCCGCTCAGTCTCCCTTCTTCTCGGCGAGACGGTGCGTTCCGAGCTTTCTTCTGAACTCGGCTTCTCGCGTGAGGACCGCGAGAAGAACATTGGCCGTATCGCCTTTGTCGCTTCCGAGCTCACTCGTGCTGGCGCCGCCGTCATCGCCGCCCCGATCGCGCCGTTCGAGACTAGCAGAAAGCATGCTCGCGAGCTTGTGGAGAAGAGTGGAAGCTTCTACTTGATCCACGTTGCTACGCCCCTTGAATATGCCGAGAAGACGGACAAGCGTGGTATCTATGCCAAGGCAAGGAACGGTGAGATTAAGGGTTTCACCGGCGTCGATGATCCGTACGAAACTCCTCAGAAGCCGGACCTCACGGTCGATATCTCGACGAGCAATGTACGGACTGCTGTGCATCAGATTATCTTGCTTTTGGAGGCCGAGGGTCTGTTGGAGCAGCTATAAGAGCTCGTGATTATGCATTATATACGGCTATAGGCCATTTTTTTTTACGAGAATCATGCATATCTGTCTTTGCTTTTGTTTTCTGTTTTATTTTTCCTCCATGGCGAGGTCTGCGATAGACTTGGCGGGCTTCTGGGCACGGCCTTGGGGAGGAAAGGCCCAAGGGACGTTTGTATAAGGTTTCTCTGGCATTTATCTAGATCTACTAGGGCCCGGCCTGCGGGGATGAGAAAGGCGAATCATGATTCTTCTTTGAGATTAAGTTCCCGCGGATGAATGAGTGAATTGAGGTGAAGTCTTGGGGGTGGTGGGCTTGGGGGCTGGGGATAGCGAGCACGTCAGTTGTAGTGGGAGCACGACATTGGGTCTAGCTGGGCGAAGGTTGGTGGGCCGGTGTCGGGCTTGGGTCTTGGGTCTTGGATGTTTGTTAGAGTATTCGATATTGTGGCTGGGTTCGGGGGATGAAGAGGTGACGGGTTTTTTATTTGGGGCAGGGGCTGTGGATGGAGACTGGATGGAGGTATGCTACACTGTCCAACAGTCAAAGATGGATATAGCTCTCCTCTACATCTTCACTTTCCTAAGTCCGTTCCTTTTCCCGCACCGTGCATGTGAAGGAGAGACACCATGTCGACCTAACTCTATACTGACACAGAACATCGTGAAGATGGGCCCAACTTTTGACAGAATCCCATTAGTGAGGTGTAGTCATTCCTATTCGACTGTGCTGTCGACTGCATATCCTTCAGCCACCACCTAGTACATGAAAGCCTCTAGCCTCCAAGCATCTTGACGGCATCCTTCACAATCACGTCGATTTGCTTCCACCGCCTCTTCAGCGTGTCTTTCTGCTCCCCATAAGGACTCTTGAGGCCGTCAACTTCTTCCAGTATCTCCATGATTTGTCGAGAGTACTTGGTTAGGAGAGAGATCAGGTAGTCGTTTACGCGGGGTTGATCGACGAGGCCTTCGTCACTACCGTTTATAAAGGCGGCGTAGCGGCGCTCAGGGAGGGTGAGCAGACGCAGGACGGCTTGCGTTCGGTGGCATATCGTTGGCAGGGTTGATGAGGTGTCTGTTGTTGTTGCTGTTGATGGAGATAGGGTGTACGTGCCATAGAAACGGTCGTCCTTCAGGATCTGGGCTTGTGAAGATGTGAGTTGCGGTAGAATCTAACGATTCCTCGTCAGTAAAGCTCATCCCAAAATTTTACCAACGAGGGGTGACCTACAAGATGATCCAGCGGGACAGAATCGCACTCATTCGTGTCCAGAATGAAACCATACTCCGCCAACAGAAAATCATTCGTATGCGTCCCATACGAGACGTAAACCTCCTCTCCGGCCTTGTAGTCTCGATCGGCTGTCACAGAGTAGCCCTTCGCATCGCTCTTCGGATCACAACCCACATCCGTATGATTGAAGTAGTCCATAAACGGGCACATGGCGTAGCAGTCATCAGCAGTCAGTTGGGCCCGCTTCTTGGGTAACCGAGGACTAGCATGGGGCAGATCCGGATACTCCCAGTAAAAGGTACGCGTGCTCACTATCAACCAGGTGTATGTGAAGAGCTTTCGTGTCAGTGAGGGGAATTGGGAGTGAACTGCGAGCCAGTCACGCTCGAGTTTTGCTCGTTGGTTCGTGAGGATGTCACTTGCGGCGTTCGGGAGGAGGTCTTGGAATGCTTGCGGCCAGTGTATCGGTAGGATGGTGGTGAAATCTTCCTCCGACGGCCAGACATCCTGCCATAATCGGTACTGGTTGGTTTTCTTGTCGTAGATGAGAGCTAGGTATGCTGCAATCCGTGCGTGGACGGTGGTTTTTAGGGGGAATTGCAGCGCCTGGATGGATGGCTGAGTTACTGCGATGAGTGAGGTGTTGGGCACGTGGACCAGGCGGTCTCCTTTCTTAAACGTTTAGCATACAAGTCATATATTGGTTGGGAGTTGGGGTTTAGTGTAGTACTCACCTTTAGGTCCTTTGCGGCCACGATGCCCATTCCACGGTTGACGAACTTTGCGGGCGCGATTCCGTTGATTGTGACGCCGTTGGCTTGGGCCCAGTCGACGAATTGTGTGTGCTCCTCGCCTGGATCGAGAGCGGCTGCCATGGTGGGAAGCTGTGGCTCACTTCGTGACGCTACTTGGGACGAGCTTTTCAAAGCCCGATGTGAAGCTTTGTGTTGCAGTCGGGGTGTTGTACTAAGTGCGCAATATGAGCACTTGCAGACGCTCAAGATATTTCCTTCTTATATGACAAAGCACGTTTCGTGATCAGAATAGCACGCAATCACAATCGCTACTTATCGTGTTAGAACAATGGTGACTCAACAACTGGGTCACCATGTAATTATGTTTATCTGTGGCGACGCCTGTGGCGCATCTTATCGATAAAGCTGCGTCACACCATCGTACGACGAGTTCCTCTTCTACAGTTCAGCCATCCTAACCTCCTCATAGCCTCAATGGCACTCCCTTTGAAGCGATCTGCTACGTCCCTAGCAAGCGCTTTGTATAGGAGTTTCTCGCGGAGCTTGCTGCTTCCGGCAAGCTCAAGATGCTTCTCCGTACTCAATCGACCACCGCCGAATTATGAGGGCCACATTCCGCTCACAAGGACAGAGAGGCTTGGTCTAGCTTTGGGATCAGGTCTCATGAGCTTCTTGGACCCTAGGAGAGGAGGTATATCACGAGACTGTCATCATTGTAAAGTAACGCAGCTAATCACAGTCAAAGATCTCATTGCAGCCTTCGGTGAAGCCACCGCGCAACCCTACTTCATCTACAAACTACGCGACCGTATGCTCCTACACCCCACGGGACGCCGAATCCTCCGCGATCGTCCCCGATTGACGTCTACCTCCCTCAACGTTCCCCGTCTTCGCTCACTCCCCTCAAACACACTGGGCTACGCATACGCAGCATGGCTTGATGCTGAAGGTGTAACGCCCGACACGAGAGCTGCTGTACGCTACATAGATGACGAAGAATGTGCATATGTAATGCAGCGGTATCGCGAGTGCCATGATTTCTACCACGCATTAGTCGGACTGCCCGTCTTCCGGGAAGGGGAAGTCGCGCTGAAAGCGTTCGAGTTCGCGAATACTGGATTACCCATGACTGGACTGGCTGTCTTTAGCGCCTTTACACTGAAGAAGGCGGAGTGGCAGAGGTTTTGGGATGTATATGGGCCGTGGGCTTTTCGGAACGGCGCGAAGAGCGATGATGTGATTAATGTATACTGGGAAGAGGAGTTGGAGACAGATGTTGATGAGTTGAGAACGAGGCTGGGTATTGAGAAGCCGCCAAACCTAAGGGCTATGCGGAAAGCTGAGCGAGAAGCGCGGAAGAGGGAAAAGATGGCGAAAGAAGCCGCGGCTGGGGCTGCTGTATGATATGTAAGATATTGGCATCACATGTTATCACTTACAATTTTTGGAAGAAACATGCGTGTAGTTGCGCAACTATTTTCATTTTTGTTTCTCGACTGAAGAGATCGAGAGTAGGTGGTAAGCTTCTCCGGCACCAAAACCACCGGGCCTATTTTTATTATCTCATAGGTTTTGGGGTTGATTTACCTGGCCCTTTATTTTCCTTGTCTATCCTTGAATGCGTGGCAGCGCTTCCTTTGTCAGATCCTTTGTCTGTATTCTTCATCCTATTCAGGATTAGCGAGGTCTCCATTGGTGGTACTTACCTCGGGGACTTTGACAAGCTGAGCGAGGTCCCCATCTCGTCGATACGTCTCAGCCTTCCGTTCCTTTGGCTTTGTCCTAAATCATGCATCAGCTTATCCATTCCATCCTATACTTACTTGGAATCACTCTTCTATTGTGTGTCTAGGTAAATCTATCCGTCGACGTCGTTGACGGAAAATAAAAAAGGTGTCGTATACAAATCACAGCATGCTTCAATCGGAAACCGAAGTCAATGCAACACGTTTTCGTCATCACGGTGCGATGAGAGTCACGCGAAAGCAACGAAGAGGATCGAAGAATGAGCTACGTGTTTGCTCGGGTTGAAGTCGACTCACTGTCGGGAAGTAATTGAAAACAACCATAAACGAAAAGAGATGTTGATGTGGAAATACCGCCGGATTATCCTGCGTTCCACGTTAGTCATATGGGCGTCTGGTATCCATGGCCATGGATGTGTATATCTATGCTGCACTGCACTGTTGTTAGTTGTGGTGTTAGGGCTTCCTTTCCCCTTTCCTGGATTGGGGGTTTACCTGAGGTGTTGCTGTTGTTGTTAGTTGGAAAGGCATGTGTTAGCCTCACTTGAGCGGCGCCGCTGGGTTGTGAGGGATAGTGGGAAAGGGGTCGGGTTATATCAGCTTCGTAGCTTATGCACGTTTAAAGACATGGCATTGTGGAGGTCTCATAAGGACAAAGAGGTCATTGTTGTGCAGTAAGACGTTTTTAGAACTTTATATTTGCGTTGTGCGGGGGAAAGGTGAGCCATTTATTTAAGTGGTTGGTCGACCTATTGTCCCAGGCTTGGGTATCAACTTCATCAAGCCCCCCCAAATTTCTCACCAGTACCTTCGTGCAAGTTCTATAAACATGTTTTCACTAATTATATAGATCCATTCTCTTACAAAACTGCGCAGTTATGCGAACTCTTCGCACAGTCTGGAAGACGCAGACTTAATCTGGACTCCGACGGTTCACTGAAATCAGTGAGAAAGGATACTTGATGGAGAACTTTACTATTTAAGAAGTCGTACGCCTCGAGTCTCGTTGTATCCGTCAGTTCCGCTCTCGCAACATATACTTATGCACCCTGTATCCCATCCCGGAAAGTATACATGATCATGCCGTATGCTTGAAGGCACAAACGTCACCGGCACCAACAATTTTATTCAGGCCGCCGGTCTTCACAAATACACGATTCCCAGTCCGGAAGCTGCCTCGACTACATTAACACCGCCTATAATGTCTTCAAGCGGGCCCCTCGTCCCATTTCAACTCTATAGAGACGAATTTCTCGGGCCATTCGTTAATGGTGAGCCTTGTGTCCAAGTAGAAAAGGAAGAGATGATTTCACAGTATTTGGGTTGTGTGCGACAGAATGAAACGCGTCGAAAAACGACTAAATGGTTGTTTCTGGGTTCTAGGTCGTGTCTAAGGTTGATAGATGGAGTGAAGAGTGGAGGCTACCTGGGTCTGGAAAGGACCTGCTTACTAATCCGCATTAGCTTGCGCAGTTTCTCTCGTGGCCATGACAACATTGACTTCAAATCCCATACACCCCGACTCATTTCTATGTTCTTCCATCATCCGAGGTCAAGTCGAGGAGATTCATGCACGCCATGCACTCAGCCACGCAAGAGAGGAGCACTCCACTTCACCGTCATAAATACACCGGAGCACACATCGCCGGTCAGTTCACCGTTCCGGTCTCTACTGTGGGAGGGGAACTAGATGCATACTGTGGCAGTGTGGCCTTACAACCGGAATGATTTCCACAACAGGGAACTAGTCAAGGCCATGGGTCATGACGTTTCCAGCTGTTCGGCTCTTACTCCGTTCAACCGTCAGATTTAGCACGGCCAGCAGAGAACCTACGATCTAGGCAATTTAGGAACCGAGAAGAGAATTTACCGTCTGAGAGGTTCAAATGTCCTTTGCGGTACCTTTTACCGGAAAATTGTAGACCGTCGGCCCGCAATAGATTGCCAAATCGATTTCCCCGCATACTCATCCCAGTTAGACCGCTCGAACATCTCGTTATAACGCCCCACCTCAAGCATTAAGCGCAATTTTTGCGTTTTCGTACTGGCTCTCGGCCCGGTCTGACAATAATCATCACCGCGGAGCAAAACGCCAAGGAAGCTACGAAGTTTTGGTCTGCCTATAGGGGGGTTTCCTGCGCCGATAAGAACTTCTGATATGAATTTTGACGTTAGAGTGGGTAGACCAAGGTAGGCCAAGATTCACCCTGCAGGGGGGTTGCCGAGCGTTTTGCCACCTACCTGCCCTATCCAAAAAGTCACCTTTTTCAAAGCTATATAACACGGCCAATTCTTATCAGATATTTATAAAAAATCATATCATTTAATAGAGAAAAAGCAGCTCTACAACTTTGCTATAGAATATTTTTACAAATAGTAAATAAAAAAATCATATTAGGTCCTTAAAGTGGAAAAAATTCTGATAGAAAAACCCATCCATATAGGTGTGGGCCCGCTAGGAAGGTAAGCTGATATGAACTTTTTTAAAGCCGCTTTAAGCTTACATAATCCATATCGAGATTTATATCAGAAGTTTATATCAGCCCAGGAAACCCCCCTTATGGTCTTCTGAGAAAGGTGAATCTAATAATAATAGGCGTCCTAGGCTATGCAGATCTCTTACGGAATAATTTGAATCATCCTTGAATCGAACACCATGGGTAAAGTTAGGATGCATGGGCTAGCTATTCGTTCCTCACCATTCCTCACGTCTGACCTTTTGAAAATATAAGGTGCATTGCTCGTCACCTCTATTGAGGTGGCACTTCGTTATACTAATTCTGTAGACTCAAACGGAAATGCATGTAACCAATCCACCAGGCCTCGTAGGTCTAGTCCTCCTAACAGTTGCCCTCGCCGTTAACATCGCGGCGCAAGCGACCTCATTCAACAACCCGATCATATACGAGGACTTCCCCGACAACGATGTCTTTGTCGGCCCCGATGGAGCCTACTACTTTTCGGCATCCAGCTTCCACTACAGCCCCGGTGCTCCCATTCTCAAATCCCACGACCTCGTCAATTGGGAGCTCATAGGCCACTCGGTCCCCCGGCTCGATTTTGGCGATGGATACGATTTAGCACCCGGAACACGCGCGTACCGTGGTGGCATTTGGGCGTCTACCATGCGATATCGGAAGAGCAATGGTCTCTGGTATTGGCTCGGCTGTACGAATTTTTGGAACAACTGGATCTATAGTGCGCCGAATGCGACTGGACCATGGACAAGAGGAGCTTATTTGGGCGGTGGGAATTGCTACTATGACACGGGTATGCTCATTGACGACGATGATACGATGTATGTTGTCTATGGGAATCCAAATGTGCAAATTGCGCAGCTTGCGGCGGATGGTAAGAGTCAAGTTAAGTCGACCAGCGTGCTCAATGCCACGGATGTCGGCATGGATGCTATTGAAGGCAATCGTATCTACAAAATCAACGGTACCTACTACATTCTTAACGATCATCCTGGTGATACTACATATATCTGGAAATCAAAGAGCATCTGGGGTCCGTACGAGTCCAAGGAACTCATCAAAAGCGTCACTCCTCCGATCCAGGGCGGAAGCTCGCCTCACCAAGGGAGTCTTGTCCAGACTTCGAAAGGGGATTGGTACTACATGTCGTTCACATGGGCATATCCGTCCGGTCGCCTTCCTGTGCTAGCGCCAATTAAATGGGGCACTGACGGCTACCCCGTCTTTGTCACCGGCGCCAATGGTGGATGGGGAGCGACATATCCTCTGCCTCTTCCAGCCAAGCCAACGCCCAAATGGACAGGCACGTACACGTTCAAGGGCACGACGCTCGACCCCCACTTTGAATGGAACCACGACCCAGACGTGTCAAAGTACTCAGTGAATAACGGCTTGACCCTCGCTACCGCCAGCGTAACAAACGACCTTTACCAGGCGCGAAACACACTCACACATCGCATCCACGGCGAATTCCCCAACGCAACTGTCAAGTTTGATATTTCCAAGCTCGCCGATGGAGACCACACGGGACTCGCAGCATTTCGCGATCGTAGCGCTTATATCGGGGTCCACCGCTCCAATGGCACAAATGTGATCGTTGCTGCGCTCAACCAAACGATTGATGAGTTTGAAGGTACAACGCTTGACAACGGAACAGTTGTAGACAGCACACCCATGCCGTCTGGCAAGACGTCACTCTGGTTCCGTACAACGCTCGATGCAAGACCAAATGGGACGAACGATGCGAAGTTTTTCTACAGTATTGACGGCAAGACTTTTACGCAGCTTGGTGACAGGTATAAGCTTTACACAGGTTGGGCTTTCTTCTTAGGATACAGGTTTGCCGTGTTCAATCACGCTACTGTTGCTCTTGGAGGATCGGTCAAGATTTCAGAGTTCACTGTGGCTTAGCCGCGAAGACCGTTAGACATATATTTTTAATACTCTGTTTGATAGTCACTCTGCAGATCCGGAATGACATGGAATTGTGGCCAGTACTAAGGACTACCCGCAAAATGAAACGAACTCACCTTGCGATATGAACTCGCAGAACAAGACCATATTATGGCTCTTCCAACTTCATTCGCGGATCAACGTAACACAATGACGAAGTCCCGACGGCTCGGCAGTGCTTGCGAAACTGTGATCGGATACACGACGTACAATTCGTCGCCTTGAGAATATGAGTGTACGAGCTTGTAACTTGTGACAAACAGTCGCTAATCACAATGATTTATTTAATCTCATGGGTCCCTCCGAAATCCAGCACTTATCAAAACATTCAGCCAAGCAATCAACGACACAAACATGGTCTCTGTCAAACTGCTCCTCGTCATCCTCAGCACGGCATTTTCCTCAGCTCAAAATCCACCTCAATCTTCATCTGTTCCGATTCCGACAATTTCCTCAACTTCTATTTCTGCCACCGGGTCCACCGTTTCGAGCTCCGGACCAGGCGGTACGACTACGACTACCACTTCCACAACAACGCAAAGCACAACATCTACATTATCTACATCATCTGGTTCCCATGCGGCGGCTGCAACTCAACGTTCGTATCATTTTTCATAACCGTCTATCAACTACGTAAAACTAACACAATGCTTTTAGATGCTGGGTACGCAGTCTGGATCGGAGTCAACGGCGTTGCTATAGCTGCTGCTGCAGGCTACATTTGAAGCGTCGTGAACAGAAAATGGATAAGGGAGTCTGAAGTTTTTGTGATTCGATGGGACGGAGCCAAACAAAAGTTACATATTAGGGAAATTAGTGAAGTGAATGGCAAAATTTGTACGAAACGTGTTTTTATATGATTCTATGTCATAAGTTTAAATCTTTTCCACATCCTTTATCACATATCATATTAAACTTAGAAGTCGTGCTGTGACGGTTAAGTGTTGGTGTAGTGTCATCACATGTTAGTGCGTCAAATGAAAGACGTCATGTAGATACGCCAAGTCATAAGCCAACAAAGGCGCTGTGCCTAAAGCACCACCTTCTAGGATTCAGCTCGGTGATAAAATATCAGCCGTACGTTTATATGCTCCGAAGCCGAAACTTCTTATATAAGATGCTGGGAAGTTAGTTCCGCCGCCACATCCCTCACGTACTCGACAAAACTGCCAAGCGACGCGACTGGATATTGGGAGACAATCCAGAGCTCTTGTTTCTCCCGCAGAAAGTAGGAAGTGCTCAAGGTGAGTGGATTCAATTTGCTAGTGCCCAGCTCTGCGACCTTGTCGGCTTTGGATGCTACACGTGAAGTGCTGCAACCCATGACGTGTGTCTTGTCTTCAGTTGCGGGCTGGAGGAGTTCGAAACCGTCTCTTATTTTATTAGACCAGAAACATTCCTAGTCGAGAATAATTCACCGGAATTATGACACCGCACTCTAAAACGGTGCGCGGCACATTCTCCCACCCCAAATTCTCCTCGGCCTCACAACCTCCTCAACTCGGCGACCACGTCTCCCTAGAGCGTGAAAAGAACGATTCAGCCCCATCCACCGGAACCCAAAATTCCGCCTCCTCTGCCAACATCACACCGGGCGATCCATACCGCCAGAGAGGGTCGCAGCTCCCACACTCAAAGTCGGTTAGGGGAACTTTAGCCAACGCTTCGGGTCCACAACTCAACAGGAGTATGCTAGGTGATCCGGTCAGCCTCAAGGCTGAAACAAGCGATAATAATTTCGACAGTGGCGCAGAATCTGGTGGAAAGGAGCGGGAGGAGATGAAAAAGGCGGCGGAGAAGAGGGCTGAGGCTGGAAGGAGCAAGCTGTGATTGACGAGTCATGCAGCGAAATCGACTGGCAATCAGAGAATTTGGACAACATGAAGCGAGGTACTAGAGTAACGTCGCAGTAAATTATTCATCGTCATTCTGTGTAAGATCTGTGTTCTCCTCTTCTGTTGGATGCCGAAGGTGCGGAGGCGTTGTGGATCCATCTCCTCCTTCACTCCTCCCAAGCACTTTGAGTTACCGCGCTACACTCCTCGGTGATCGAAAGGGCATCCTCTTGGATCTATTAGTACAGGGCTATTTAATGGCTTCTTTCACACTGAAAGCTAGTCCTCCATCATGATACTCTTTCTACTCTTCTACTCCTGCGAAGAACTCTTTTGCGCTGCAATCTCGAGAATCCGTCACCATGCTTGTCATGAACCAAATACAACTGAACATCATGAACTGCAACCTTAATCCTGGATACCTGGGCTCTGGCGTCTCCTGCACTATGGTTGCTTTACAAAATGCAGTAGTGGTAGAGGAAGAAGTGTGCTGGGCGGACTTTATCTGGAAAGCCATTGTACGTTAATACCGCAAAATAACGCAGTAAGCTATCTAGCTAATAACATTCAAGTGCGAAACCTCCTGTCTCTGGCTTTCCTGTGGATGTTGAGCTCCGTTCACACACCTCAATTTTAGCCCAACAAGATGGTCCTTCTTCAGCAGCAGATACTTCACAGTATCTATCTCATTCGCATTCTGTAAGTTTGAAAGAGTCCGTACTTTAAGCCAGCATTCACTAACCATCTTCAGCTTGCTCTCGGCGTCAACTGGCTATGGACCGCGAGGTCATCTTTTCCGTTCACTCAAGCATTACCCTGGGGTTAGGATCTAAAATGGTGGCATCACATTCACTTCGGCGCAATATTAGATGGTTAAGATGAGAAAACCCTTGGATATACCCTTTGAAATAAACTATCTTTGACGCAGTAAATTCAGACACCATACACAAACGTCCACTTCTTGTCTGCATATCTCACATCATTGGTGTTCTCTTCTTCAATCTCCTTGGGTGTCATCGAAGCGATGTGTTTCGCCTTGTACTTATTCCACATCCTCAGCTCGAAGTAATATGCTGCGTAACCCACCAAGCTGATTGCAACCAGACCGGTCGTGGTCTTTAATGGGAAGATATAGCTCGGTCCATATCTGGCTAAGAAAAGTTCACTTCCAACGACACCGCCTAAGTTGCCCCAGCCGTTGATGCCGAGGACGATGGCGCGTTTACCTGGTTCAGGAGTATTCCCACTTAGCCATGCAACCGTGATGGGGGCAGCGATGAAAGTCCCCGAGATGAGGACTATGATGCCGCCATAACGGGCTGCAGGGTAATTTAGCGGTATGGAGAAGGCCATGATCAGTCCGATCATGACCAGGAGGAGGCCGGCAAGGATATGCAGGGTGCGCTCTCGAAAGTGATCAGAAGAGTACGCGAAGATAAGGAGCAAAGCTGCCCCTATAACGTAAGGAGGCACGGTCATGAGGTTGGCTGTGGGTCCTGAGTATCCGAGGCCCTGGGCGCGAGTCAGTGACCTGTCATGCCACAGAACGTCGTCATCTAGACATACCTTAATGACTATCGGCATAAAGATAGTGAAACCTTGCGGTGCCACACTTGCCAGAATGTTAAAAGGCAGTATAGCCCAGAGCTTCCAATCCTTAACCGCTTCTATAACGTCCCTCTTGCTCAACTTGAACCTCGAGTCTGCATTCGCAGCTGAATCAACGACCATTCTTCGCTCCGCATACTCCTTCTCTTTTCGCGTCAAAAACCACGACTGTCCCGGCGCCTTCGCTAGCCAGAAAGGTGTCGCTAATGCGATAGCAATCGTGATCGTTCCCTCGATGATGAAGAGATATTGCCAGCCATGCAAAGGCCCATCAATTCTAAATGCACCATATGCAATGAGCCCTCCGAACGCTCCTGCGATGGCGTAGGAGCCGTAAAACAGCGCTATGCGAAAGGCGAGATCGAAACGCGGATAGAATAAAGAAAGATATGAGACACACGTTGGGTAGAAACCAGATTCGAACACACCAATGAGCAGTCGTACAGCAATCAATTGTGCTTCTGTCTTAACCCAAGTATGACTTAGCGTCAAAACTCCCCAGCCTAGCGCAATGATCCCAAGGTACGTGCTCTGGCCCACTTTCTTTCCAATGATGACACTGAACGGTTGCAGAGGCACGAAGGTTGTAAAGAACAAGCTTGTCGCCGTGTTGATGGCTTCGGGCCGGAGGTTTAGGTCAGTAGTGAATCCATCTGTTTGCGCGTTTCCAAGGTTCGATCGGTCAAGTCCGTTGAACATATAGATGATAACGCAAAAGGGGAGGATGAAAAGGTCAAATTTGCGGTTTAGAGCCCGAGAGTACTTCTTCTCCTCTGCTGACGCGGGGATGTAGCCACCCTGCTTGGAGGTACGAAGTTCTTCACGAAGATGGGTCGCATTTTTTTCGTCAACGGCGAGTGTAGTTGAGGCGGTTTGTTCGATTTCTTCGGCTTCAAGAGCCTTCTCGTGGGACATTATGATAATGGTAAGAATTGTAACAATAATAGATGGGGGAGGAAAGGAAGACGGATCGGCATAAAAGGCCCGAATTTTCAGGCTTTATCGTTCGAATGACTGTCCAAGCTTACAACCCATGTTGTTTAGACTAGATGGCACGTGGATGGGTATAAAACCCGGTTCTCGCCAATCGACAAGCGGGGTTTCCGTCTCCTCCGTCTCCACCACCACGCGAGCAAACCCTCCGCGAGATGGGAGCCAAGCAACTAAAGTGTTATTACACTATCAGGTAAAATCAAACTTTCATAAGTTTTCTCACGGCTGTTATATCCTCCAATCGCGATATCTAGGGTCTTATGGCGAAAGCATATTATCGATATTGAGCGTCCTTGACATGCCGAGCTCCTTGCCGAGTTGGTCTGAAAGTATAAAGAGTTTGAAGGTTCAACATAAATCGAGGGATCATCTCTTGTACATGGACAGATTCTTCACTGCATTCACATCGGGTTTGGAAGACGTATGTACAGAGTCATAAGAAGGGCGCAATTCCTCTGTATTATCGATACAATGAATTCAAACGCAGGGTCGTATTCATCCTTCCCAGATGACGTTCCCACGGGCCCTTCTTATCACCATTGCCTTGAAGAAACTCCTCTCGAACGATTTTCAAGCGCATCAGCGGCTGTTCGAAGCAAGCAAGTCTCTGGGCTTCTTTTACCTTGATATGCGAGATTGCGAGCGAGACGCTACTTGCGGGCTCCAATGAGAAGTTTGATCTCATGGAAAAGTTTTATGAGCTGCCGGTGGAGGAAAAGTTGAAATACGACTTTACTGCTGAAGGGAAGTATTTCGGATACAAATGGTTGGGTGCCGGAGTGATTGACCGCAAAGGAACGCGAGACAAGAATGAGATTTACAGTGTATGTACGTCCAACCCAGCTTACTCCTCGGAATCAAGTCAGGTCTCAAAAGATGTCATACTCGCTCTCTCTCCGATCCACTCCCAGCCCGCTCAATCATCACCGAGAAGCGCGCCGCTCTGTCGAACTACATCAACGCCACCAGCGCTGTTTGGCCACACTCTTTGCCTCCCTCGAAAAGTCACTCGATCCTCCGGCCTCAACTTTTACATCGCTCCACCGTCTTTACTCTCCATCGGGAAGTCATGTTCGCTTCATTCGTGCCCCACCGCAGCCAGTCGATCAACGTTCGCTCGCTCTAGGCGAACATACCGACTTTGGAAGTCTTACCATTCTCTTCAATCGTATCGGCGGTCTACAAGTCCGTCCACCCAACACCTCCGAATAGCTGTATGTACGCCCATTGCCCGGCTGCGCTATCATCAACCTCGGCGACGCAATTTGTCGGTGTTGACTTTAGAATAACCGAATCAACGAAAACTTCAGTTCAAGGAGATATTTTGATTTTCACTCTTTGCGCGGTTTACGCTGTTCTATAATAGATGCGTGCTCAGCGTGTTATTGTGTTTCAAAGGACAGGGGTCGCCTGCAGGAGCTTATGCAGCCATTCCTTGGTATTGTTGCGTGCAACGGGCTCCTCATGCATTTATTGCTGCCATCTACCTATCCTGTCGAATATACTTTTGACTCTTCAAAGTAAACACTTCGGAGCCACAACCATGCTTGCTACCACTCTCATTACAGCCTTTTCCGCGGGTATCAGTACCCACTTTTTGTACTTCAGACGTGGCGAGCATCACGATCATGCGCCGCACCTCGCCTCACTCATACCCATCTCATGGTGCTCGATCTTCACCTTCCTCGCTCAGACGTTGGGATTCGGTGAGGCAGCTAGAACCACAACACTACTACTCTCAACCTTCGTTGCCGGCGTTTTCATTTCGGTCATCATCTATCGTCTATTCTTTCACCCACTACGTTCCTTTCCAGGGCCTATTCTTGCGGCTGTAACCAAGTTCTGGCATTGTGCAAAGCTCTCAAACTTGCAAAATCAGGAACTTCTCGAATCTTTACACCAAAAGTATAGAAATATCGTGCGAATTGGGCCCAACGAAGTCGCCGTGTTCAGGGCGGACGGCGTACCGGTCATCCATGGACCTGGATCAAAGTGTACAAAAGCCCCATGGTACGATATGCTACTCAAGGATCGTTCTATTCACGCAACCCGCAAACCCCACATTCATCAGGCTCGACGCAAGATATGGGACCAGGGGTTTGGAATGAAAGCGCTGCGCTCATACCAGGAGCGTGTCAATAAACATGTCGAACGACTCAGTGAGAATATTGATCGAAGGATCAGCCAACCCATCAATTGCACACAACTTTTTCTATTCTTTGGTTTCGACGTCATGGGCGATACGGCGTTCGGTAGTGGCTTCGGCATGCTGGAAAGCAACAAGGAACATCCCATTGTCCAGATAATGAGAGGCGGCATCTACATCATCGGTCGATTGACGCCAGTGCCATGGCTCATTACTATCCTGTCCTCTCTTCCGGGCGGAAATGGCGATTTCAAGAAGCTCGAAGCATTCGCGGAGGAAAGCATCTTGAAGAGAGCGAAGATGGAGCGAGGCGAAGACGATGTCATGTCAAAACTCATAGCCGCCGCTCGTTCGCCTTCTGATCCGGAAAAAATTGATATGCACTTTCTGGGCGGAGATGCCATGGTCATCATCATTGCGGGCTCGGACACAGTATCAATTGCTTTGACATTTCTATTCTACCATCTTGCTCTCATACCGGAGCATATGAAGATGTTACGCGAAGAACTGGAGGGAATCGACATCACCGAGAACCGTGCACTTCAACCATTGATTCACCTCAATGCACTCATAAACGAAACCCTACGCCTCTATCCTCCTGTCATAACTGCTCCACTGAGATACACGCGCCAAGAAGGCATTCGCATCGGTAACAACTTCATACCCGGGAATGTCACTATTTCGACCCCTCTGTGGAGTCTTGGGCGACTTGAGAGTAGCTATGAACGTGCGACAGAGTTCCTTCCGGAGCGATGGTACCCGGGATCGGATATGGTGAAAGACATTCGGGGATTTGTGCCTTTCATGAGTGGTGCACATAGTTGCTTAGGGAAGCAGCTAGCTCTCATGGAATTACGCCTTGTGATTGCAAAGTTAGTAACGAGGTACGACCTTTCCTTTTTGGATGCCGAAAGAAAACATGAGACTGTCTCCGATATCAAGGACTGCTTCACGGCCTTACCGGGGCCATTGAACTTGGTGTTTAAGAGACGAGGAGAAACCCGTGGGAGTTAGTTATATTCGAAGGGTTTGCATCCATGTTCGAGGGCGGATTGTATTGGTCGGCTTCCTAAGATTTATTTGTAGAGGCACTGAGAAGTGGAACTAATTTTTGAACCCTGTGATTGTCCTCTCAAGGTTCGCTTTGATTTTTCGCATGAACTACTGCGTCTTGTCAACGCCAACGGTACCATGGTATGTGGTAGTCTATAGGTCATGGAGTTGTATTATTAAGCCAAATGAACAGAGTGGCCTTATGGACCTTTATTCCTAGGCCTATTTAATCTCACTGGAGATGAATGTAAACAAGAACTCATGCTTGTGTGTGAGTAAAGAAGGCGGAGCACTACAAGCAGCGGTTTTATAACATAATACGTGCTATAGTGCATTGCATACCCTTTATATAAACACTAATTATGCAACTAAGCTGCAGAAGCCGTGTAAAGCTACTAAATATTAGTAACGAACATTAAAGCTTTAACCCTTAGGATCCCCTATGCCGTTTCTATAACTCGCAATGGTGAAATACTAGCTTGTTGAGTGCCTTCCGATCCAACGAGGTGGTGAAATGCGTTCGACAGTGACGCGACACCTAGAGCCGATATCCACTTAGGTATTAATCTCGAGGTCTTCCCAACATCTTCTGCAAGGTGACTTCGGCATGAGCACAATTACCAACTTAGCCGCTAAGCTTACGAAATCGCTTCTTCACTTCCAAGGCTCGGGCCAATTAGCATTTCAATACACAGTATACATATGCGGAGTGCACGACAAAGCGCGTTTTACATCGCGATGCAAACAACAAGGACACCGCATACAAGCTCATGCGGACACCAAAGCTCGTGATCATCCGTACCAGTTGTGCGATCAAAGTAGACAGCCATTGGTAGGTCGGGTTGCCTTGCGCTTACCGTAAGACGAATACCACCTTTGAGAAACATTAACAGAAGTTGTGCCTTTTACAATACATCCTTCATTCGCTCCGATAAGGCAACGCAGTTACAAGGTGCGTACTCATGGTGCTGCCTCAAGCTATGTGCGACCTTGCTGAAAACACAGTTCTTAGAAAACTTCCTTCTAAATACCTCCGACACAAGTTGTAGCCGTACGCTGGTGCTTCTCTACGCTATCTTTTCGTTACTGCCGTCTCATATCCCAATGATCATTTCACAAGATACAAGCTGTGTCAATCGCCCAAACTACGCATGGGACCCATCTCGATGCTGGCTACTCAGGGCCCGCTCAACAGGAGCCCACAACGACACCCATTATTTCCGCTACCTTTCATTTACCCGCAGTTCTATCCTAGTACCTTCTAGCAATACCGATTTCGAAACATGCCTCCCAGTCCCAAGAGGCTGCGATCAGACTTATTACGCCACGGGGTGTCCTCAAGTCATACGGGGATTACGACGGAGATTGAAGATGGTGTAACGACGGCCTACTGTTGCCCAAGGTATATATACCTCTTTTAATACTATAGATGGATGCTTGATTGCTAATTGTTAAAGCGTTCCAGTAGAGGTGTACTTCATGCATACCTCGTTTACGTACTGTTGGACACCAACGGTAACCCAAACAATGTCAGTTGCAGTATGTGGTACGTGAATTCCACCTATGAAAGAAGGATAAGGGGAGCTCTGGCAGTGTAGTAGCTTGTAATCTCTCTTGATGCGTCGCTAAGTCAAGCCTAGTTTACAGTCGGTACGATCATTGGGATGCGACACCGACCGTAGTCCCATCCACATCGCCTGACCCAAAAACAATGAACGGAGTGCAGATTGTGACGTGGATGGTGAGAGCCATTGCCGAAAAATTCGACGACTCCTCCAAAGGCCCAACAAGTTCACTGTCGATGACTTCACCCATAATCACTTCACCGCCAACTATTCCCCCCGCTTCCCACACATCATCAAGTGTCACTGCAGAGACTACCTCTTCTGCCAAGAAACATAACTGCACTTCCGTCGGAATAGGAGTAGGTGTGGGAGTTGGTATCTTCGTGTGTCTCTTAGCCATCGCTACCGTCATGTTCTTTCTCAAACGACATCGCCAGCATCAGGACCGTACTCAACCGCACGAGCGCCAAGTGAACGAATCAGTGACTGGGAAGCCAGAGCTACAAGGGGAGCCAGTGTTGGAGATGCCGGCCAGCAGTGCGCCAGTTGAACGGGAAGGAAGCAGCGGAATACAGATTTTTGAGAAAGAAGCAGGACATCCAGCTCATAACGGCGACATAGCCAGTCCGTCGATCGGAAATTGGGGAGATTTGACGCATATATTGATAGAGGGTGGCACCCAAAATGTTTGATATAAAATATTGTGAACGGTGCGATTTAACCCTGCCGGTCCAATCTATCTGCATATACTTCAAACCCCTTCCACAGATCCCTCGAACGCTCTTCTTGAAGGAATTGCATTAATTGTCACTGCATCCACTATCACAAATCCTACTACCACCGTCAAGATGAGGATTTCCCTAACGGACTAGACTGCGTCTCTAGGATGGGGGCGCAAAAGCACTCGAGTAGTTTGCTGATAATGCACAGTTCCTAACTTTAAAACTCCATCTGAATAAAACTAATTAGTTGATTGACCTTACTAAGTGTAATCATACTGACTTGCCGAGTACACCTTCATTACTGCCTTCAATATTTTTCTTACGCACGATGATTAAAATATCCTAACTCGAGGGGGAAACAACAAGCAGTGCGCAAATAGTACTATATAGAATTTCATGTCCGTCACGACAGTCAATCGTCGCTCACTCCGCCTTTCACTTCTATCGTGGGAACCCTCCACAGCCTCACACATTTCCGCGCTTACTATACACAACCTTACCCACAGAATAACCCTGCTTCAATCCTTCCATCTCACCCCATGGAAAAGTTCCAAGAACGCCAAGACAATTGACGACTACGAGAGACGGATCTTTCGCGCGTATGGATGACATGAGATGGGGGCGGAGACGGAAACCCTGGACGCCTTGGAAGAAAAATAGGGAACCAGAGACACAAATCGTTTCCACGATGAACATTCCCCTACACAACCACAATCCAAGCCCAAATCCACTCCATCCATCCATCCCCCAGCGACCCAAACACCACACCTCTCCATGACGACGCCCACCACCCCCCGCCCAGCCGACTGCACCCAAGATCCATCCTACACGCTCGATACCTCCCTCTGCTGGTCCCTCCCCGCCTCCTCGTACGCAAACAAATACGGCCAGACGACCTGGCCCCGCGACTTCAACATCCGCACCGGTACCGAAAGCCCCACGCCCTTCGCCTATTTCAACAGCGCGACGACAACAAAGTTCGACAAATGCCGCCCCGGCCCCCGATCATGCGATCACACATACACCGGCGCGCCGTGTCCCGCCGGGAATACGGCTATGAGCGTGGATGCGATACTAGGGCGAACGACCGAGTTCTGCTGTCCCAAGTAAGTAAGTCCGATTACATCTCTATCCGTGGGTCAGGCATGATGGCTAATAGTATATGGGGAATAACAGGGCGTCGGCGTTGGGTGGTGCCATGGTGATTCGGCTCGGATCGGCTGATGAGACGGAAGCTCCTACATCGACTACGGCTTCCTTGGTACACTGCATGTACATGTTAGACGACAAGAAGTCTCTGCTTAATATGGATACCGAAGCGCTTGCGGGGTCGTCGGCGCCGACGGAGTCGGTTAAGAACAGGAATTTGTTATATATTAGGGCTTTTACTGCGGTTTACTCGACGTTGCCTTCGCCGACGGCTACGCCGGGACTGGCCTCTTCGCTTCCTGTAACGGCTGCGAATGTTCCTGTCACGTCGATAATTGGGAACTCGACTGCGTCGGGTGGTGTATCTTCAACGCCGTCCCAAATACCAACAACCTCTGGACTGGGGGTGGGTGCGAAAGCAGGAATAGGTGTCGTGGTGGGGATAGCTGCCGTTGTTGCAATTGTGGGGTTCTTGTTTTTGAGAAGGTTCCAGCAGAGGAAGAGACAAGAGAAAGGGAGAAGTATGAGTACTTTTGAAAAGGCGGAGTTGCCAGCTAGTGATAAACCAAAAGTTCACCACGAGGTGTTTGAAATGGCGGCGCGAGAAGATGTTCTTCCTCGGCAGGAGATTGATGCAAATGGAGAGCTGAAGTTTTTGGAGGCTCCTGGAGCAACAGCTGCAGTGGAATTGTCTACTGCCAATGGGCCTGTGGAAATGTATGCCGCCAGTAGGCCCGTGGAAATCGGCAGTGGGAGATGAAACAAGACGATGAGAAGGGAATTAGAGATATCAAATCAGGAGCGCGGTTGAAAGAGAAGCAGAAGGAGCTTGGAGAGGAGTTGCTGTATGATGTATGGTGGGAGCACTGAGTAATTCTCTCACGATATTCGCCCGCTGCAACAAGAGCAAGCCATTGGATAAGATACTGGCCAGGAGCACTGTCTATAGAGGAAGTGCGCGTACATCAAGTGAAACCTGAGGTCACAACAGGTGTCTGAGATAGCTCTTGCCCCGGGGAACCGCATTATTCCGGTTGAGGTTTGGGGTACGGTCAGTGGTCAGTAAGCTGAGAACTGTCGACTCCAACGAGTTTGAAGCCTACAAATGAAAATCAGCTTGTGGCAAGCCACAGAGGCAGACTGGTAGGAGGCTCGACGCCACAAAGGTCGCATCGACAAATCCGAGAACAAGGACTCTGACACGAAGAGGGGAAAAGTCCAGAAGATTGTGTCACGCCTCCTCCACATCTCCGCGAATACGAACCAGTACTTAGCCCGTGACCCCATCAGATCAGCCAACCAGCCAACCAACCAACCCAACACAACCACCTCCACACCTCCACCACTCCCCTCCCGCGATCTAAATCACCCTCCATCTTGCCACATCCCGATCACTAAACAAACACTATAAATGATAAGGCTGACCTCGCGATCGCATACCTGCACCCTCTCGAGCCCAGAACGCGCAAAGGCCCAGACCGCCAGCGCTCGGAGCGTTGTGCTCCGCTCCGCATGGACTCTGCATGGACATGAGGGCGGTAAATAGATGATGGATGAGCTGCAGATGCTCGCTCGCTTGGAAGACGTCCCAAATTCCAAATCTAGGGAAAACGTGTCGCGCGTGAGGGGGAGGGATCGCACGGTGTCTGGCTGCGTGGCTGCATCGATGGTCGCGCTGATCATTTCTCAAACCCTCTTTGTACAGTAGCCTCTCACCCGCTGTACCACCTACTTACTGTAGCCCGCAGACTGTCCTTACAAATTATGGCTGCAGTGCGGGTAGATGTGTGGTAACTATAGTACATATACCACTATCGGGCCGAGCCTTCCTATTTCTCTCTCTTGGAACCAGTGCAGTGTTTCTTATTGTATATGATGGTGCTGCATTTATCCACGGAGCCCCGCTTATTCGCGTTTTCGTTTTCGTTGTCGTGAGCGCGTATGCGTATGCGAAGACGTATTGGTATGCATGATAGGCTTATGACTGGAGATCTTGCTCGATTTGGTTTGTATTGCAGGCGATATCGGATGCTGCATGTAAGTAGCGGAGAGGAGGCGCGAGGAGAAGCGCCTGCTACAGCTAGATAGGCATGTTTGGTGTCTTCCAAGCTTCTTGGGCTCCATTGCTAGCTCTTTCCCGCACAGGAGACTGGAGACAGCACTTCACAATACAGGTTTCTTACCTGTGACTTGGATGCAATCAATACACCTAGAGGTCTTTTGTATTATTAGCTCTCCAAGCTTCACCAAAATAACCTGCATAAATCAAGTAACCATCTCTCCGCGGGTCATTCCCAATCGGCCCTATCCCACATTCCGATCAGCATTCTGAGCCGGAACCGACTACCGTGCCCGTGCGCGCAGCGACCCACGTCGCGCAACGATCCACGAACACCAAAACACCAGACAAATCCTAAACTTCAACGCGTCGTAACTCTACCACTATGGCACCAATCGACGACGCGCTTGCAGCAATCGAATCGCTGGAACCAGGAGAACACTTCTCATATAGGGCAATTGCTCGTCAGTTCAATGTGCCGCACAGTACGCTGTCCCGAAGACACCAAGGTCGTCAGCGCCCACGGGAAGCTAAGGATACCGATCAACACAAACTCAACCCACAGCAAGAGTTAGAGCTTGTGAGCTATATTAAA